>JAOBAT010130542.1:0-12446 GCA_026413305.1 Hydrozoanthus tunicans
TTAGACCCAAGGATATTAATAAAGTCCTCAGTAGTTGGATGTGAGTCAATTTTTAAGAGATCTATGTTAAAATCACCTTGGATGGAACAAAACTTAACCTCCTTATTAATTTTATCGGTGACTGAGTTGATATGCTGTATAAAGTTGTCTAAATTGCCACTAGGGTGTCTATATATTATTCCACAAATAATGTTAGCACTAGCATTGTTATGGACTTCAATCCACAATGACTCGTAATCTTCAGTAGCAGCTGACAGCTCTGGACGAATTTTATAGGGTAAATTATTCATAATATAAAAGCCAACACCCCCCCAGTCAGATAGAGTAGGTTGTGATATGAAGTGATAACCGGAAAGATCAGTATTTGTAATTTGAAGCTGACCAGACTTAATCTTAGTGCCTGAAAGTCCTATCAGTGTGAATGGATGATATAAATTTGATAGCAAATTGGTAAGATTGTCATAATTTTTTTTAGAAATTGATGATCGCCGAAGACGGCTCGTAACTTTCAAGTTTTTTTTTATCAACTCTCCCAACATATCCCCCTCGCTTTTATGTCACAGGCCAAAGACACGGAAAATGCGTTTTATTGCTTAATTGCAGTTGTTTCTATATATAAACATATTTTTGTAGTTTCCAGCTTCCTCTCTTCCAATAGACCCTTTTCGCGTAAAGAGTATGTTGAAAGTATCAAGAAACTGTGGCCAGCACAAAATTCAGCGCTTCAGTGTTAGTAGAGCTGCAAAATTTCGTAAACTATTCCCAAAAGCTAATGCAGAGATGAAGCTTTAAAACTTGATATTCTGCCCTTATGATTACAGAGAAACGTATGGGGGAAACATGCAAACAAGGCTGGACGAGCAACGCCTTACCTTTCATAGGAAAATTGTTCAATTTCAAAACTTTATATAGATCTCCGTCAAATTGCGGCCAATTTCTTTATGAGACTTGTTGAGAATGTCTCGGACTCGTTTTGCCAATAAACTGAATATATTTCCGTTCCATGCTAGCGAGATAAAGGTCTATTCTTCAATGGAAGTCAGTACTAGATGAGTTGTTTGTCTTAGTTTGTAAATAACTACGATAGTAGAATATAAATGATAGTAGCCTAAAAAGTGCGGAAGAAGCAATCTTGTTGTCAACAAGCCTCTTTTTCCGAGAAGAAAAACTTCTGAGTCCCTAATGGAAATCGAACCCATGATTCACTGGTTACCCGTCGGACGGTCAATTTTTTCTTCTGAGAAAAGAAGCTTCTTACCACAAGAACGATTCTTCCACAGCCCTTATACAAGCTGATAAACTTTTTAATCAACATTAATAATGGTCGTTGTTATTGTCATTAATCTTTAATGTTGATACTGTTTTTACTATTGTATGTTCATTATCATCATTACTAACATCATTGTTACATATAGCTATCATTATTACTATTATTATTTTTGTTATCATTATTACATTTTTCTGTCATTCCGGGTCATAGCGGATTGTCAAGACATAGATCCCGAGTGTTCGGCTTACTCAAGGTATCATGGATATTGTGACGGTTCTGCCATTGGCTACAGTTTTAGTTACCTCAGCACCATGTGCAGGAGGACTTGCAACCTGTGCTCCGGGTAAGAAGCTGCTATGTGTTTATCCTATGAAGCTCTTAAGAGCACCTCTCTGTAAGCACTGGGTGAATAGTGGCACAAGTTTTAAAAAAACCTGCCTTCATATTTCACCCACAGATACCCTATGGTGTTTCTATAAACGTGAGGTACTTTTTAGTTTCTAGAGATTTTTTTGTAAGGAGAAAATTTCGAAAAACCCAACATGACTCGGGAAGCCGAAATCTTTGAAATTTCGATCGAATTTTAGGGTCGAGAAACGAAGCTCGCGCGAGAGCGCAAAGCAAATCAGAACTTTTTTTGGTGTATAACATGTTCCTAGAATTAAATATCTACTGGCTAAAGCAAATTTTAGAACCATAACTGAAACCAAAAATTTCTGACAGGTCCGCTTAAAACATCAAAATCGTCGAAGCGAAAAAATTCAATTTACTTACTTTTTCCAAAGGACAAAAAAATATGTGCGGTATAACTCAGAATATGCTATGTGTTTATTCTATGAAGCTCCTAAGCCTGGCTCACACTTGTTGCTGCCGCAGCGGAGCGAGCCTGAAGCGAGCGAAGCAAGGCAGCGACTCTAATTTGGGCTAAAGATCTCGATTTTAACCCAGGATGCACCGGGTTTTTTACCACCATTCCTTGCGCGCCTTCCCAGTATATAGGTCCAAGTCGCCCGCTTCCTTTCACTCTATAACTCACTGAGTGAAAGAGTGTTCATTCAACGATACCATTCAAGTTCCCCAGTTTTCTTCCTTGTCTCGGAATATATTAGCTAGCTCGCCGTTGTTCGGAAAAGAACAACGGCGAGGTGAAGTCCGTCTGCAGATCTTTATCAGCCAAACGATGCTTATTGATTTAATTAGGTGACTCCTATTGCAAGCAACAATATAAAGTTGCACTTCCCGTCTACAGGGCAGCACTCAGTTACCTATTGGGTAGAATAGTAAGTGTCAAATAATTGGGTTTCAGTTTTCTTAGTACAGTTATCACCTTCTTTGTGCTACCTTAATCGGAATATCCGTATTTGGGCAAACTGATAGCTGACTGAACAAAGGGCGGAAAAATGTTCAACCATAACGTGAGAACATTTGCATAATCTTCTTTTTTTTCTCTCGGGATGGGGGAAACACTTCCAGATGACAAATCCAAAAATAACCCATAAGGGGCAGAGTAAGTAGGGTTTTTGCTCTCAGCGGATCATTCATCATTGATTTGCAAATTATAAGTAAGCTCCAAGGAGATCCAGTGAAAACAATAGGGTGTTAAATTCTTTTGAAATTAAGAGTTAGAACCAGAAGAGTGGCGATTCTTTGATACGGAGATAAGCACAAGTACAGAAAAATCCAAGTGTGAACATGCGTGAAATAAGAACAAGAACAAGCCCCCAAAAAGAAAAATTTTCTTTCTCTTGTGCTTGTGGTTAAGCTCGTTTCGTTTGTTCTACCAATGTGAACATCCGTAGAACAAGCATAAGCATAAACATGTCGTAATCAGTCCATTTTGCGCATGCGTATTTTTCATTTTTCTGCGTGTGCTTATTTTGCGTGTGCAAACATCGGTTCCATATGCTTGTGCTTATATCACAAGTGTGAGCCAGGCTTTAGAGTTGAGTAAAAAAATTAGACTGCTAAGACGAAGATTGAAGGCTAGAAGTGTCTGGGCGTGTATATATGCCTGATAATGTCTCTCCGATACATTTGTCTTGACGAGAAACTGAATTTTCACTGTTGGATTAAGAGATTTATAGTTCTTAGGCCCGTTCCAAATGCCGTGCTATAAAACTCGTTCCAAGCTCACCTGAACTTGTAAAACCGAAATTCAGCACGCATTGAGCCCAGCATTTGAAACCTGCGCCATAATCAGGTAGCAAGACAAGCTGACCCGTGCTACACGACTTTAGCTCGAGCTAGTTGAGGTTTGTTTCAGACGCCGGGCTTAACTCGTGACAGAGTCGACATAGCTTAGCTTGACTGTAGCATGGTGTTTAAAACCAACCCGCATCATAGTCGAGTAGCAAGACAAGCTGACCCGTGCTAGGCGACTTTAGTTCGAGCTAGTTGACGTTTCAGTTTCAGACGCCGTGCTTAACTCGTGACAGAGTCGACACAGCTTAACTTGAATGTAGCATGGCGTTTGAAACCAACCCGCGCCATAGTCGGGAGGCACGACAAGCTGACCCGTGCTACACGACTTTAGCTCGAGCTAGTTGAGGTTTGTTTCAGACACCGTGCTTAACTTCGAGACAATGTCGACACAGCTTAGCGGAGCGCGACTATAGGACGGCATTTGAAACAGGCCTAAAAATGCATGTAAGAAATTTGCTTGTCTTGTGCCTTTGGTAAAAAAAGATTATTTTCATAGGTTAAACGATTTAAATGCGTTATCAGCTGGCACGTGGTTAAAACGGAGCAAAATAGCAAGAGTTTTGAACAACAAACGAAAAAAGCGAATCGAGATGAAAAGAAATACCGCAGCTTCACTGGAAAGCTTGCCACGAAGCAACAGAAGAGCCGACGTACCGTAAAATTCTAATGCTGAGTCGAACCTTACAACGCTATATTCATAGCTTAGCTCAGCTAAAAACGTTGTTTCTAGTTATGACACTATCACAGACTTTACAAGGGACCAATTGTTATTTAAAACTGTTAATGAATGACAATGCTAAAGTTGTTAGCAATTTGGTATCCGATTTATGAGGTAGACACGAAGCTTCAATTTGCTACCTACTCAACCAGAGAAGCTCATTAAGCCTTTAACCCCTAAGAGTGCCGAAAGATGAGTATGTAAATTCTCCCAACTTAAGTTCATAGTATTCGTATGAGAAGTTTGGGAGAATTTCTTAATTCATCTTCCAGAGTTTTTGGTGGATGATCGAATCTCATATTCTCAGTACTAACCAGCTTGTTTTCTTTGTATGTAAATTCTCCCAACTTAAGTTCATAGTATTCGTATGAGAAGTTTGGGAGAATTTCTTAATTCATCTTCCAGAGTTTTTGGTGGATGATCGAATCTCATATTCTCAGTACTAACCAGCTTGTTTTCTTTGTTTACTGTAAGCAGAATTTAGATGTTGACAAATGCCTTAGGGCTGAAATGGTTAAACCCAATCTCCTACCCAGGCTCTTATCTTGTACAAGGTTTCATTATAAATTTTTATGCATGACTGGTTCTGTAAGCTGATTGGTTGTCTTGATGTTAGTCAATGTCGAAGGTCGCTAGATTTTCCGTTCTGTAGTTAAGCGCTGTTTCTTGCCCTCTAGGATATATAACACCTTCCCGAAGGCTTGTTGAACGTTTTTATATAGCTGAGTAATTTCGCGCGTTGTGATTGGTTAGTTTGGAATCGGAATTTCTCTTGTACTACCCGTGAGCATTTGTACAAAAAACAAGAAAAAGAGTTAAAACCATAAGTTATAAAGCTGCAGATTTAGCAAAAATGGGTTAACAACAGCATTCTTTGAAAATTTTTTTTGTTGTTGTATCTTTCTGGCTTTTGTAATTAAATCAGAGATGAAATACAAATCAATTAGGCGCAAACAGCGAATGGAATGGTCAACAGGGTTTTCAGTCTGAAATTAAAAATCTTTTAAAGCCCACAGTAAGGGGTATTAACTTACATTGGACTAGGGCGAAAACTAGTTTGGTTGTAATGGGAGGGGCTTCGTATATTTGAATAGATAATTTTGTACGGAGGTTTGATCATTTTACCCACAGGGCTGAAAACTTATATTAGAAGTTAATTGTGTGCAGCAGCGAGATAAGTTACACAAATATATCGACTGGAGGACTTATTTCAAGAACGTTTGAGTTTGACGTTTCACGCTTGATCACTATCGTGACTTTTCCCCTTTTAAATGTTGTCCAATGTTCCAAAAGAAACATCTTTCTCTTCTCTGTCAAAAAGTGTCTCTAAACACTATCATTTTTAACGTAGAACCTGATAGAAACGCTAGACTAATCCATTTTTCTTATACTGAGGGAAATGCATGTTAGAGAACGAAATTAACTGCTTGAGTGTACTTTGTTTGAATGAATATCACGGTAAATGTTTAATGTCCAATTGATGCAGTGAGACTAACCAATTAAGGAGCAGGTGCCGTGTTTGACAAAACCTGCAGGGGATAATTCGGTCGTCTCGTTCCGGAGGATCAGTGGAAGTCAAACGAGAACTTCAGTCTGTAATGTAACCTCTGTAAAATGTACGTGTTTCTAAGGCATGGACCTGAAAAGAGTAAATGGAGATGGGAAGATTCGAGTGAAACAAATCTTGATGGGCTTTGAAGCGCTTACAGATCCTCGAATACACCTCAAAGATTATGGCCAAATGCTTCCAATGGACTTTGCTTGTTGTTTTGGTTCTTCATCTAATTGCATTGACCCTGGAAGGTAGGAACCATAAATTCGCCGTAAAACTTTAAGAACCAACAGGGTTTACTTGGGCCCTGTTTATATTAATACGTGTTAGAAAACCTCCGTTTTCACTTTCCCGAAACGTGTAAAGGAATTTGTGTCCACTAGAGACCACGAAAACGGATAAGAGAACATCCGTTTTCGAGGTGAGCAGAAAGGACATTTAAGTGAGCGCACAGAAAAATATTAATAATAATGTTTTTGCATTCATGTAGCGTCTTTTCCATAGGTAGATGCTCAAAGGCGTTTAACAATAATTTACAGCTGACTCTGGTTTTTAGGGTCTTAGAAAGTCCGCTCTACACGGCTCACAGCTATATTCATAAGAGTTAGCCTCAGTTAGTAGTAGAGACAGACCACAACACCGGGATTACCCTACTCTTTGTCGACAAGTGATGTGGGTTCTTTTAAGTCTCCCGATAGGAGAATGAGAGACTGGGCCTACGGTTTAACGTCCTTATCCGAGAAGACGCGAAGGTCTAACCGTTTGCAGGTGTTAGGGCAAAGGCAGCACCTTCTAAGTTGTTTTAAGACCCTGAGTGAAGGTCCGGCACCGGGAATCGAACCCGGGCCTCCCGCACGAAAGACTGGCGCCTTACAAAACTAGGCAAACCAGGTGGCGGCGGTAAACCTTCGTTTTTGCCCTTTCACACAATGACGCTGCAACTTTGTGTTCAAAAACCTTCAATGAAAAACCGTTTTCTATAACCACCGTTTTTAGTGACATACACCTTTGTTATTGATCGCATTATATTATTGTGGACGAATGACGAAAAAAATGAAAACATCTGAAAACGCTTTAGTATGAATAAGGCCTTAATTCAAGACCTTCTAGAGGGAAGCTTATTAGATTTATAGTAAATGCCATTATTTGTTTGATGCATTTCCAATTGTTGATTAAACTGAGAAAAATTGAAAACCGGACTCAAAAAGTTTTTAGCAAAGGTGTTTTTGAATTTTTTCAAGAGAAAATTGTAACTTATGAAAAACGAGATTAGAGTGCACTGCTAGTTTTCAAGTTTTGTTCACTGGACGTTTCTGTTTCTAAGGAACGAAGGGGAGCAGGGGTAGAGAAATTAACAGGGTTTGCCCTGGTCCCTAAAAAACCTTGAAAGTCCTTAATTTTCATTTTCCAAAATTTGAGGCCTCAAAAGTCCTTAGATTTTACAAAAATCAGCCATGGTCCTTAAAAAGTCCTTAAATTTTTGCTTTTTTGTTATGGCAATTGGATAAATCTCAACAATACCCCGGAAATACATTTTCCAAGAACCTTGGTTCGAAAGGGCAAAGTTTACTGGGTGGCTTCAAGCAGTACCTGAAAATCCGTACAGAGCTTCATGCAGTCTTTGCCACAATATCGTAAAAAGTCATGTTTTAGGTCAGTTCTGGTGGTTGATTTCCCATGGCTTAGGTCCTCAAAAACCAATGATCTTAACTTAAAAAGTCCTAAAAATATCCTTAAATTTTGTTTTGAGAAAAGCGGACAAACCCTGAATTATTGGGGCTCCTCAGTTTCAAATTTCTAACCCTAAAAGAGGGGACTTCGTCAGAGAGTAGTCTCTTTCGCAGCCGTCGCGGCTTCCATTCCCTCCAACGGCGGTTTGGAAGAAGACTACTGATCAATAATGCAGCTTGTTAGATAACTCACCACGTATTATCAACCTGCAGACTTGAATAAAGAATTCAAGGTATTTTCTTTTATTTTCTTATCGTCTATGTGACGGCTTAAGGATAATTGGTAACTATATTGAATTTTTGTTCCTACGACCCAAACATAAGTTTGTTACGTTCTTTTCTTCAACCATTTCTGGTTGCTAAGCTGCCGTTAGAGAAGCGAAGACAAAACATGAGAATATTTTTAAAAAATTTTTGGCTATAAATGTTATAAGATGTGTTAAAACAACAGACGTTTTCGGTCGACTTGACCATCATCAGATTTAAAGAGCTGTGGTTCACGAGATTACATTTAAATACATATCTTGACAAAAGCTATTTTAAAAAGACCCTATCAAGCTTATTTTTTTACTTTTTGGATTAAAACTGTTGTCATCTGTGAACTCAAAATTCAATTAATTAAAGAAAATTTCCACGTCTAAGTATGGTTTTTAATCAGAAAAAGATCGGAGTGTAAATTTTGACCGAGCAGGCCGGAGACTGATAACCTGTGACGTAGCAGCAGTGATTTATATGGTTTTTGTTTAAAAAATTTCGTTTCTGTTAAAAAATGTCATAAAACTTTATTTCAAACAACTTCAGGAGAATAATTCATTGGTTAAAGCTATAACAATGTGACTATTGTAGCCAGAATTGAATTTTTTGAGATTAAAAGATTGCCTATGCTTTATGCCTCGTGCTACGTCACATGCCTCCTGCTACGTCATCATTGCACGCTTCAAATCTAAAAAATGTAACAGGAACGGCGAGAAAAGGTTTTATTTTCAAAAATTACTATTATCAAAGGGTTCTACTTTTCATCTGGAACTTAAAAAAATAAGCTTGATAGGGACTTTAAGTAAATTTTATAACATAGCCAAAAGTTTTTTTAAAAATATTTTACATGGAGAATTCAATTTTAAACATGAGAATATAATCGGGGTTTATAATGGTTAGCAGAGTTTATCTTACTCTGGGGGAGTTGAAAGCCTTAATCAAAACCCTCAAGTACAAAGGTGTTCACTTAAATGCCAATTAAATTCTTCAAATTAAGAAAACTTTTAACTTACAAACATTTAAGGAGATACTCGGTTGTACAACGTATAGAGCCTTTGTTAAGTCCATATCAGTAGCTCGAACTTTATAACTCTGTGGGTATTGTTACGATATAAAATTAGCTGACTTTTAGTTTTTGAAATATTTCACATATTTGTCTTAGGCTTTTGCATTGACCTTGCATGCTCGTAAACAAAATAGCTCTACTATTAGTTCGATTTAGTAGTTCTCATGGGAAAGACCCTTCAGCTCTTCTACCGTGAGAAAACTTAGTTTTAGACTTATCTTGTAGCCAAGTTTTGAGATTCAATTCGTGAATTTAGTCTTGATTCGAAGGAATGAAGGAAACTATCTAGATTTGTAATAATGTAAACAACTTTAAGTAATCATAGTCAATAACAACCATAGCCTACTACGCAATAACCGAAAACGCTGAAATTAGTATTTTACCTCATAAAAACTTGAGTAAATCACAGCTTACTTATTCTGTGAATTAGAGAAATTTGTAAGATGCTTTTGAGAACCTAAACGAATAACTTAACATAGAATCTAAGTAATTATTTCAAGTAACGCAATAGCCTTTGGTTTTTAGGATTGAAGTTTCAAGTTTACAAGTTGCTGACTACTTGTAATTTTGTTGTATAAAAACTGCATTAGGCCTATCCATTCAGCTAAAGATCACTATCCGAAACGATAAGAAATTTGCTCAAAACAGTCTAAGAAAACACATAAAAACAGCAGCTTTTCGAGACAGTAGTTTGTAGAAGTTAGACTGGGAAAGAGGTTTGAAGAAGATTAAAGATTTGAAGATTCAACCCGATTTTGGTGCGTAATAGTATTATAGCGCCAAGCAATTTATTTTAAAGATTTCCACAGTTAGAATTTCCTTGGCGCCGCAGTAGGCCTTATGCATGTTTACGTCAAACTTCACTAAGCCTCGCTTTCGAATCACTAAAGTAAATATTTCATAAATCAAATCCCAAAGCGCCCACAAATAAAAAGAATTCCTTAGTTCGTGAACACGGTTTGTCTCACACTTGACGTCAACATGCATAAGGCCTAGTGTGTTGGCGGTCGCAGTGGCAGTCTCTATTCTCGATGAATGAATTAGCAGTGAACGAGAGAAGGTCTGGCACTGTAACCGCATTCAAAATGAAGGCGCCGGGTAAATTAAACTAACGAATTTGAATATAAATTCTCTTATTTTCAGAATACTCACTCCTTTACAAGTCAAGTGAAAATATAGATTCCAAAACCACTGATGCGTCAGTGAAGAAAAAAGTTGTTCATCACTTTAACCTCAGAGAATTGAGGCAAAAGTTTTTAAACCGTAGAAATGGTTATAAACCGTCCAAAGCTAAACTGGGAAAACAACGAAGAAGAAAACACTATGAGTTTCCGAACAAAAACATGCACAAATTCAATGTTTTTCCACCAGGATACAGAAATCAACAGCCAGAAAGGCGAACCAACGAAAAACGTTTCTTCAAACAAAATGGTAAAGCGAGCTTAATTCGTGAAGAGGAAAACATTGAATCAAAGCCACTCATTGCTTCATACTATGAAGTTCCAGTGGAGGACTTTGAAAAGGCGTATCGTCGAGTTTATGACAGTGAAGATAAAGCGTTCCAAAAATCTCTTTACAACTTAAACTTTAAATTACCAAGGCAACTAGCCTTTGAGTTGCTTTCAAAACTTCAAAGAAAGAATAAAACTATTGTTGAGCTGAGCCCAAAGAAAACGGCGCGATATGGGAACAATTTTAACTACGAGATGAATAAAAGTTTTGTCAAAGAAAGCAGAACAAAGCCACCCTTGCTCAGTAGAAATATTGGCAACGCCCTTCGGAACTTAAGCAAATTTACAAATTTTGCTGTTAACAATTTTAAGAAGGTGGTGCTAAAATCTTTACCTTCGAGTCAAGGAAAAAAGGCTTCTTTGTCCATGACATTAAGTGAACGCATCCAAAGTAATAAAGAGGGAAATACTTCAATTTCGCTTCTTCCTGTTATTAAACTTGGGAAAGCTTTCTTTCTTGTGAATCCCAGAGTGGTTCTACATTCGGCCCAGGACAGGGAGGGACACCGCGTAATCAAATTAAATGTTTCTTTAAAGGATGTTTCTACCAAGATATCACCAGCAAAGATCCTCAAGCAACGTTCGAAATGTTTTGTGGGAAGCTGTGGGCCGTGCTGTTCAGGCCCCGTATGTTGCCCTGGTAAGTTGAACTGTTCATACACGAAGTACCGATCATGCTTTTAATTCATACGGTTTCTTTTACAAGAACCAATAAATTTAGCCGAGGCTCATTGTTCTTAATTTTTTGGCGACTTGAGCCTCGAATTGTTCTTATTTCTATGTGTGGTTTAACACTAAGTTTTATGTATTGGAAAAGAAATTTGATCAATTCATCCACGCGGCTTTATTGTAGAGTCGTTGAGTTTTTTTCCCGAGACTCTAAAAATCCCTTAACTGCGAAGCATTTCTTGTTTATTCTTTATTGTTTAGTTAAAGATGAAACTTGATAAAGTTTAAGAACTTCAGCTTTCCTGTCTGAGCCTCAGCTTGTTCTTAAATTGTTCTTAAATTTTGGCCGATCTGAGCCTCGTTGTTCTTATTAAGTTGTTCTTCAAAAAATCCGTGCATCTAAGAGAGGGCATAAACCCAAAATTAAGATTGGTGTTTATCTTTTTTACAAAATCAGTTTGATAAGTAAGTAAATTAGTTTAAGAAATCAAAATAATTCTTCTTAAACAATTTCTATATGAAAAGCAAGGTGCGCTGGTTTGTCATTCAAGTGGATTTTGACGAAGAAAAATAACCATTTTTCCCTTATAAGTTCACAAAGACAAGCCATTTTTTTTACCTTTCTTCTATTCTGTTGGTGTGTTTAAAAGCTTCTAAAAGTTTTTTTTTTCAATCTTATTGGCACTGACACCATTTATTCAACAACAACAACAACAACTTTATTATTGACAGGAAAAATGACAAGCATATAAAAAAATAAGAAATTTACAGATTGAAGAGTGAAGGCCAGTTGTATATAACCATGAGGGCTAATCAAGACAAGTGTCCTTTAGACATTAACTAACGATATACTTAAGGCCAGGAGTGCAAGATGTAAATACTTCAACTGATATAAGGATACGTGACAAAACAACTGTAAACTAAAGCAAGAAAAGAAAACCAAAAATCAGCAATACAAACGTAGTAAGCGGCGGAAAATAAAAACAAAAAAAGAATTGTCCTATTAATATCATTGAAATCAAGCGTAATTCTAATTTTGATTTAATCGAAAAGACACTCAATGTTGGGTTTGCTTTCAGTTTGATAAACATTTTTCATATTGAGAGATAGGAAGTATTGACCTTCAAACATTCTTTAAAATTTCTAGGCTTGGGCATTTTATATTTTGAAGGCAACGTTAGTTTTGAAAAACAGATTCACTTTCAAAGAGCGTCCCGAAAGGTAGTGAAAAAGATCTAACACGTAATGTACTAAAATGTAATACTCTTTTATCGTCCTTATATGATTTGAAAATTTTCTCGAGCAATTTCAAAACTCAATGCACAGCCTTTAGCATTCATGTGGAGCTCGAAGCGTTCTTGATATATGTGATTTTGCTTCTGCAGGTGAATGGTGTCCGTGTACTGAAGAACCACCAACTCCGCCGCCCCCACCACCCCCACGGGATCAGCTGATCCGGCCGTCCCTTTCGTC
>JAOBAT010130553.1:0-12446 GCA_026413305.1 Hydrozoanthus tunicans
CCCCCCCCCCCCCCCCCCGCCAGCGAGGCTGGAAAACAACTTTGCTGCTGGCTCGCATCGCTTTCGACAGCAATGACAGTAACAAGAAAAAGCTATTAAAGAACTAGTGACATTTCATGGCACTCTCTCTCTGTACAATATAGCCTTTCACGAACGGTTTAGTAGAATGTTTTACAAGCTTTGATTCTCGTTGTTTAGTCATTTAATAATAACAACGAGGCTCAGATTTGCCAAAGTTTTAAAACAATTTAAGAACAAGCTGAGACTCGGGGCTCGATAGCTATTTTGAAACTTTACCGTGCTTCGACATTTGGCTTATTGCAATACAGAAATGGTTTACAGTTCAGTCATTGTTTCAAATTGTTCGCAATACACTTATATATATACTTGCCCCGAAGTTAGTCCTTACAATTTGTTTTCCAATACTCGTATTGCAATAACTTATAGGCTTAATTTTAATTCGATTTCAGCACACTTAGAAACAAGAACAATTTAAGTACAATTTGAGGCTCAAATTGCCAAAAAATTAATAACAATGCTCCTCGGCCAAATTAACTGGTTCTTATTTTAAAAAAAGCGTGAATTTGACCGTGTTTTGGGTCACTAATAGTTCATTATGCATGTGCATACATTATGGTTTTTAACTCAATGTGTTTATGTGGTTACCTGAGACTGTATTTATGTGTTCCCATCTGCAATTTCAGGTTTATAAAGCGGGCAAGTTTCAGGCTTACGATTGTGGAGAAAAGGGAAACATGGAGCATTATGGAAAGGAAATATAAGAGAAATACAGTGTGACCATATATGAACGATTAAGTTTTCTTATTCGACAATAGATTTCCACGCGTAGTTAGCTTTTGACAGACTTGTGTGATACGCACTATTGGATTAAATAACGGAACAATTCCTTGTACGTGGCACTTGGTTTTAAACGGGAGGGGGGATGAGGGGAGCGAAAGTTGTTTTTTGCCAATGCTTTCGGACTAACTTTTAGAAAGGATGGAACACCGTCATTTTTTGTAGGATAATTAGGATCAGGATAAATATGATCTGATAACCACTTTCATTACTGGGTTTCAAAGGAAAGTTCAGCTCTAAAAAAACATTATTCAACACATTAAGTGTAGTTTCAACATTCAGCGAACTGTTTCTCCTTTTTAAAAGGTGCTTTATTTAAATTTTCAGCCAACCCCTCCTTTGTACAACGTCTCGGCCATCGATGTTCCTATGGCTTTGTACTGGGGAGGAAATGACTGGCTGGCGGACCCTACGGACGTCAAACATCTCCTAGAGGAATTACCTAAGAACAGGTTGATATACGACAAGGAGATCCAAGCCTGGGATCATCTCGATTTCGTGTGGGGAATGGATGCTGCCAAGCTTGTGTATTGTGACATCATAGCGCATATAAAGAAAGTTGCCATCTTGAGGATGCCTTTTGTATCATCAGCCTGCAACTAAAACGTGAAGGTGAACTAGAGATCGTTGCCAGGAAAACGATCCAAGAAGCAATTAGGATCAACAATAGTAAATCACTGTTCACACTCTCACAAAGATTTAAAAGTCATTTAGCTCTAAAAGTCTGATTTTAAGGAAAAAGATCATCTTTCTTCTCTTCCATCTGGAAGAAAAAATCGAACACTTTGTATTTTATAATGAAAGGATTGCTTTACAACAAACACTTCTAAGAATTGCATTAAATACAAACATGTTAATTTAACCACAAATTTCCAAACCAAGTCAATAAACGGTACGTAAAAACCACAATTATGGAGTAAAATCTTCATCCTAGTTTAGGGCAAATTGCTCTTTGAACAACTGGACCCTGGTGGTAGTGATTTCTGGGCGGAATGTAATAAATTCTGGTAAATCTCTCTTTTTTATCGTCATGCATCGTTTTGGGGTTTATACAGGTATTTTGACTATTTGATCTGACCCTCCAGGTAGTGTTGAGTGTGTGTGGGAAGGAGGAAGGCAAAGTAAAAGTAAAAATAACCCAAACAGTCAAGTTGTGTAATTTACTACAGAGTATATGTGACTATATTAAACCTCTATTTCTCACCTTGAATGATAATAAAATGTCTTAAACGTGAATGGTGTCTTTTCGATATAGTTCCTAAGTTTCAGCGAGTTTATAAGCTATCTCAAACTGAACGAAACTCGCTAAAACTCAGCCAGATGGTTAGGAACTATATCAAAAAGACACCCTGCAAGCTTTTAGACATTTGATTATCGTACAGAGTAAGAATTTATTCTATAGAACTTTATACCTCCTGGTTATACATATTTTACAGTAAATTACACAACTATATTTTACGTGAGCTTGGGTTACCTACGGTATTTTGAATGCAGGCCACCTGTGTTAACCATAAGGATGACAATAAGAAAGAAAGAAAATTAGATAAAATGAAGTTAAGAAAGAAATAAAGTTAAAAAAATCGGAAAGAGAGATGGGATCCGGGAAGAAATTCGGAAACTGAAAGCAAGTATAATGAATTTTTACGCACATGAGAGGCTTGGTAACAAGTGAGCCTGACCAATTTGGACCAATCAGCGGCTTGCAGAGGAATCTCCCTTTTGTGGCAAAAGTACGCATGACTATTGAAGAGAGAAAGAAAATCAAGGACAAGGTAGTGCGCGGTGTAAATCATGGCAGTTGTGAATAAGATTTGTTGTGTTGGTGCTGGATATGTCGGCGGGCCAACTTGCAGTGTAATCGCTCTGAAATGTCCTGAAATTCAGGTGACGGTGGTTGATTTGAGCCAGACTAGAATTGACGCTTGGAACTCGGACAGGCTTCCGATTTATGAGGTACGGTTTTCGAACTTGTAGTCGTTTTGTTTGTTTATGGATCAAAGATGTGCTGTTAATGACTTGTGAACTCACAATTTCTTTTGATTGAAATTGCCTTAGCCTGGTCTCGAAGAAGTGGTTAAAGAATGCCGTGGCCGCAATCTGTTCTTTTCTACCGACATCGACAAAGCAATTCGCGAAGCTGATCTGATCTTCATATGTGTAAGTAGCCGTATCAGCGGGTCATTTACAAAAGTTAATTGACTTTAAATATGTGCTTAGACTTTCCGTGGTTTGCGCGAGTTTTGGTCGCTAAGGACACATATAAATCAAAACTTATTTTCTTTAGTGCGATATTTTAAAGTGTTTTTTTTTCTCTTCAACAGGTCAACACTCCAACCAAGAACTTTGGTTTGGGAAAGGTTAGATTTCGAGTTGATTTTTAAAAATAAAACTCAATAAATTTAGAGAATGATTGTTATAGATTACATTACATTACTCGGTTTCTCCGCTCCATTGTTAGGAGTTTTAGCAACGTAATCGATTTTTGTAGGGAAAGAGGAATGGATACGTCTTGTCACACAATGGTATTTAATTATAAATGAAGCTCGGTTCGTGAAGTTGTTGAAATTAGCTGGTGTTAAGTCTTCGATTCATCGCCAGTATTGATGAGATATAACTTGGATACGGACACAACCCAATGTCGTTTTCTGTCCCAAGGTTTGTCAGAATGGAGAAACACTCGCCATCTGTTTATACAAATCAGTTGGTGCATGCACTATCAGAATACTGCTGGTGTTTTGACAGCTGCAGCCGGTCTTAGTTCACATGTAAATTTTCTCCTTGTTTCAACTGACGTCTTTCTTTTCAAGCTGTGACTAGTTAGTGAAACACAACCATACTCCACCGTTTCGTTTAATTAGAACCTCTCTGACCTAGCTGAAATTAGTCTGACTCGTACTTCATGTAAAAACTAACCATTAAGTTTGCATTTCCAGTAAGTTTTCACTTTCACTTTCTCTTGGTACTATTGAGGCAAAAATGAGAGACAAAAGAGAATTTATAAAGATTTAGGGTGCCCAACAACTGTGTATGTTATACCAACAATAATTTCGTCAAGTCCAAACAGGTCCATTCACGAAAATTCAGTTTTAACCATTCATTAATTAATCTCCTAAAAACACTGTTATTGGCTCTTTAATACAGTACCATTGACAATATATTCAGACAGTTGATTTAACAATTCTTAGCTTTCTGACCAATCAGCAATAAGAGAGTAATATATAGCTAGCTTATTGACCAAAAGAAATTAAGAATGACTTCCCTTAGCAGCAGTTCATTATTTAGATAGATCTCAAATCAAGAAATTTTTTAGATGGATTAGAATCAAATGCTATAACTTTTTGAAACAAATGAACAATCTCAAATTTTAAATAATTAAGTTTTTTATAAATATAAATGACCAGGGATGCTTATTAATTGTTTCGATTTTTTCCCCAACCCTTGGGCTTTAATTGGGATTCCCATTTATTGATTTTTCTAGTTCTGGTACAGTCATTAAGTGGTAAAAATTTCCTGATGTAAATTTTTCTGATCAGTGTCACATTCAGTGTTTGTGTTTCCTTCTTTTTGTTCAGATTACAGTACAGGCAACAAGAATCTAGAGTTACCAATGTCTTTGCTGGTCATTGTTGTTATGAAAGTTAGCTTTGTTTAGCTAGGAAACATGGTTTCTAAATTTTAAGAGAGAAAAAGTCTTTTGATGCTTTTCTTCATTTGATGTTTTTTTCCTCACTTAATTTGAACATTCATACCATTTTGTGAATGAAGACATAACAGCATTATGGTGAAGCAGTGGAACAGACATGGTTATGTCCTGGGTCAAAAGGGTAGAGATGACTGTCAGAAAAGTCCCCAAAATGCCCTAAGAAATACCAGGGGATAGAAATTTTCCACCCTAAAAATACCTCCTGGTTTTAAAATTACCCTAAAAAATACCAATTGAAAGCTGAAATTTTTCCCAGGATAGCTAGCAGGCAACACTAAGTCCCCTGAACATAATATTGCAGTAAATAAAGGCATGCACGTAATGGATGTTCACAAAAGGACTTTGTCTTAATTTCTTATTTAGTATATGCACGTTTGCTAAAAAATACCAGGCTCTTGGTTTAACACAGGACTTTATTTCACAACCCCTACTAATTACATTGACATGTAATTGTTAGTTTTCAGGAAAGATGTAATTATATATTGTCATCATTTTGTCAGGGCCGAGCTCCAGATCTGAAATATATTGAGTCTGCAGCAAGGCACATTGCAGAAGTTGCAGACACTGAGAAGCAGTATACAGTTGTTGAGAAGAGCACCGTACCAGTCAGAGCTGCAGAAAGGTGTTTATTGTTAGATAAATTAATTGAAATTACTATTTTTCCAATAAATGAAAAATTGTGTGACACAAGCTCAACTCAGAAAAACCTCCTAGCTAACCATAATAATCAGAGGGTCTTTCTGGGAATTCTGAGTTACGCTTATGACGAGGGACATTTTCATTTGTCATTTCTCATTTGAACAATTAAGAATTGGATTGTTGGTAACTTTTGAAGAAAGAGTTTTGACTACTATAGCTGCTTTCTTAATACTCTTTTTACACTAAACAAAATTGTAATGATGCAGGGACTTCAATAAATGGTAGACATTACAATTAAAGAGGTTTTTTCTACTTCATCAAAGTTACTTCTTATGTCTTTAGATTAATGTTGGCATCGTTTGGGTTGGCCATGACTAAAGGAAATAAAGAAAAAGTTGAGTTTTTTGACAGCAGAATTTTATAAATACCATGCACTAACTATTCAAGTCACCAGTATAGTACTTAGCAGGTGTAGCTCAGTTGGTAAGTGTGCAGCCTTCAGAACTAGAAGGCCCCAGCTCAATCCCCTTTGACTGCATGTCTATTTTGACTTTCTTCTGATCAGTATAGCTGTAGTTTTGAATACCTGTACAATCGAGCACTGACAGAGGGAGAGGGTAAAGGGTGCACCATTGGCTTCCATAATTGATAACTGCATCATTATAGAGCTGAAGGAACCATTATTAAATAAATAACAGTATCTTTACCCTTTTTCTTTGATGTGAATGGCATAAGGAAAAATTAATTTGGGGATGGTGGTAGGAGGGCACAGTGGAAATTGGACTAGTTCCTTACGAAATCTGACTTTTGAATTGTTAGCCAAAAAGTTAATGGGGCGGGGGGCTGACCCGGCCGTGCCCCCCCCCCCCCCCTCCCCCCAAACAGATTATTGGGGTGGCAGTGCCCCTGATTCTGCTACCTAAGTTTAACTATTTGGGCTATGAAGCTGTGCACATAGCTATTACAAATATAATGATTATAATATATGTTATTATATTATAACTAAGCACTTTAAGGAATGAAAGAAATAACTCTGTGACTCCTGGCTTTCAGTATCACAAGAATACTTTGCTCCAATGCAGAGAATGGAAAGTTTCAGGTTAGTGCAGCTGTTATAATTTACTGCTTGTTACTGTGTTTTGTCTTTGAACTTTTAACTTTAATCTCTTTCATTTGCTTGGTTTTTACTGGGAAAGGTTGGACTGCTCTGTGCTGTGAACCTTGCTATGCTCTTTTTCTACTTCAAGCCCCCAGTCTGACGTTTCTCTGTTAAGACATTGCATTCCATTAAAATGTGTTGCTTCATACTGTTTTCTCTTTTTAAATTTTATCCACAACAGGTACTTTCAAACCCAGAGTTCCTTGCAGAAGGCACAGCCATAAAGAATCTTCTAGAGCCAGATAGAGTTTTAATAGGTAAGACAATTAAAATAAGAATGATAATTTTTATGATATATGTGATAATGATGATGGTTTTTGACACTTCTGTCAAGCTTGCTGCAGGGGGGGGGAGCTTAAGCAAGGAAGTTGGAAAAAGCCTCATTCTTGACCAATAACATGCAGTTCGATCATAGCTTAGAGTTAATGAATGTGATAAATTTTGAATTATGAAATTCGCTTTTAAGTAGACTAGTTATTTTTTGTGAAGATATCTCTTGTAGTCAGCGGTAACAGTGACAAAAATTAATGATTAGTTATATTGACAGGGTGCCTCTGTCATGAACACCCATTGTCAGAGGAAGCAAATAGAAAAGAAAAACTTTGAAATTAAACTCTGGTGTTAACATTAATACTTATAGAGAAAAATCTGAAACTTAAGTTTTGTAGCACTCTGTTGATCAAAAGGTTGATACTTATATACAAAGACTGACTGACAAGGATTTCTTTTTTGTATTTAAGAGTTTACCATAAAGAATGTGTGTCTCAGATAAAAGTGATGGTCGAGGGGGGGAGGGGTATGATAGGGGTGCTTTCTAGGTAATAGGTAATTTGGTATGTTTAGAGGTTTTCAGATAAAATCAAGGTTATTGTTTTAGAAAGACGGTATTTTTACAATTGCAGAAACAAAACTAGCTTGTTATATCATTGCTATGAGATCATTTTAGGGTTGAAGATTTCTCACTCCTTTGTATTTATTTTTGGGGTATTTTTTCACCTGTCACTCATTTCCTGACAAGCATCCCCGTCCCTTTTACCCTCAAGTACCTCCCTTCCCCCAGGTAAAAATCTGATGTTAAAATTGATACAGTTCCTTTCAAACACAAATTTATTGGCCTTAAATTTCCTTCGACTGATTCACTGAAATTTCAGTCTACAGCTACAAAACAGCCTTTAAGGGAAACAAAATAATTCTAATTTGTGGTTTCAACGTTTTCGTAACAGCTCGTAATGTTCACATGTAATATGGGAGAAGTGATCAATCGTAGCTCGCCTAGAAACTCCTAAAATAGTTTGTGGTATTTATAATTCTATCGTGTTTTGGATGCACGCAGGAAGTTAGGAGAGACAACGTTTGAGCTTTTAGCTTCTCTCGAGTTCTTGCATCCATAACACGACAGACACACGACAACTATGAACTATTTCTTTTCGAATATTTGAGAAAGTTAAAAAAAATGTTTTAAGCTTGTGCTACGATTGTCCCGATGCACGGCCTGCATCTATCGACCGATTTGTAGGTGAACGCTCACGTCATTAAAAAAGCGCGCGTAACTTCTCTATCTGTTCTAAAGACAGTATGATATCACTTCTAAACTTTCACGGCCTTGGCGGTTAGCAAACTCTATATAGAGTCAATTAGGGTTAGAGTCTTTATACTCACTTACACTTGCAGGAGGAGAGCAGACGAGGGAAGGAATTAAAGCCATCGACGCCCTCGCTTGGGTGTACGAACACTGGCTACCCAAGGAAAACATCATTAAAACAAACACGTGGTCATCGGAGTTGTCTAAGCTGGTGAGTTTGACAGGTCTTCAAAAAATGACTATATGTTTTAGTCTTCACTACTTTTGGGTATTCGGATAACCAACAGGTTTTACAACCAAACGTTAGGACTCCGAGGGCCTGTAACAGTTAAAGTTCATGGGAGGTGGAAGCAAACAAATTATTTTTTTGGGGGGGAGGGGCACAGGGGAAATTCTAACAACTCAATAAATTAAAACTGAAATTCCTATTCAGGAGTTGCTGTTGTTAGCCATAAAATTATTTTGGAAGGGGGGTGCCTGCCCCCCCCCCTCCCCCCTACCAAATTATTGGGGGGGGCAGCACCCCTTGCCCCCCTGGTTCCACCGCCAATGAAGTTAAATCCTTATGTGAGTAGACATAATTGTTTGGAGGTGTTAGAGCAAAGGCAGCACCTTCTCCTCTGTTATTTTAAGAATCTGAGTGAAGGTTCGGCACCGGGAATTGAACTCTGCCCTCTCGCAGGACAGACTGGTGCCTGGGCTAATCAGGCGTATTTTATGGCGATGTTTTGGCAGATTAAATCTGGTTATTCAGTTGTAAATATGCTGTTTTTGCTTAACTCTGATCATCTACAGGCAGCCAATGCGTTCCTTGCCCAGCGAATCTCCAGTATCAACGCAATGAGTGTGATTTGCGAGGCCACTGGAGCAGATGTATCGGAAGTGGCTCACGCTATCGGAAGAGACTCGAGAATTGGGAGTCAGTTCCTTCAAGCATCTGTTGGTTTGTGTACTTTTTTCCTTTTTCTGTTAGAATTGGAAGGTTTCCTTGTTAATGTCAATGATTATACTCCATCATCATACTCAACCATTGTTAACTCACTAACAACTGTTGTCAATCTTTTATGTACCGTGGTGATGATGCTGATAAGGGTGATAGTGATTATTATGACGATGATGATGATGATGGTGACGATGGTAGTGATGATGATGATGATGATGATGATGATGGGGTTCATGATGATGGTGATGATGATGTTAGTGATGATAATGATGGTAGTGTTAGCGTTGAAGAAGCATGAAAAACGTAAAATGTAAGGGGATTCGAACTCACTCGGCGCTGTCACTAAAAAATTTTACACGCTGCAGTTTGTGTTGATGCTACAATGATTGGTTAATTAAATGATTAAATAATTTGATTTTAGAACAAGTGGTTTATAAAATGCTCATGAACTCAGGCTTGATTTGAGTAGTCCTTAAACAAAACACTTTACCCGACTTGTTCCACTCGACTCAGCTGTATAAATGAGTACCAGCTCTGCTGGGGGCTAACCTGCGATGGATTAGGGAAGAAGACAAAACAATGGCATTTTTAAGGAACCCAATTTTGTCGGGTGAGGTGGTGGGTGGCGGCACATACCCCCTACCCCACCCCTCCCCACTTTTTCAGAGCTCAATTTCTCAAAACCTGACTAGGGGTATTGGTTTTTTATTGTATTATCGACTCCTCTCTCCACAAAGAAGGCGTTGGTGCAAGCACTTTATCAATATCTATTTTATTGAACATGATATTTGCTCCTGAAATTCAGCATTTTTGAAAAAAGGTGGTGGGTGGCGGCACATAATGCCCCACCCCCTAAATTGGGTTCCTAGGAAGTAGCATTGTTTTGACCTTTTCCCTTATTTCTGTTTTCCAATAAATTCAAGGAAAAGTCATAAAACTTGTAGGCTTGCAATCGATCGGATGAATACTTAGGGAATGGTGACTCTTTGAAATCATCGCTCCCCCGGTCCGGATAGGGTTAAAATGTCAGGTGTATTAATTTGAAACACCCGATATTTGAGGTTGTGTTATCTCTTCTTTTCGGTCAACCGAATAGAGAATATTTGCAATTTCTACATCAAAGACACCACAATATTGAGTGGGTTTGTAGTGGGTCAGTAAACTGAAGAATAAAAAGATTATACAACTAATTTCACTAATTAACTACTTCACTACTGTCTTGTCTAACTATTTGGCTGTTATGTCTGGCTTAATCTACATATACTTACATGCTCAACTATATCTATTAAAAATTGACGTATACCTGCCTCTCTACCTATCTGAAACTGGTTCCGGGAATGCCTGAAAATAAATAAAATCGTCACTTTTTCCATGCTGTAGTTTGGTAAAAATGTTAGAAATTTGGGTTGTTCCTCTGCCAAATTTTTTTAATGAATTAATGTCACTGATAATCTGGTGGTTGTTGTATCAAGCAATATGATATTCCCCGACGGAGAAGATACAAGCCAGCCAAAAATAGATTCAAAAAGAAACCCAATATCTGTTTCTTGCCCGACATGCAATCGAACAGCCTAAGCCCAAAGTCTTTCTGAGGTTTCCATGTTGTTACAGCTCAGTACAAGCTGCTCCACGGAAATCTTTTGATTTTTTCTCCTTTAACGTTACTGAGATATTCAGGTCAGTACATACTGATTGTGCAGCCTTTACAGATAAACATACTTAGACTATCGAATATGAAATCGAATGCCCGTGTCAGACCGTCTTGTGCTTATGTTGCTCGGGACTGGTTGAATAAGACTGCATATTGTGTGCATTGGTTAATTTGAAAACAAGGGTTCCAAGCTAAAAAGAATGAAAAGGTCAAGTAAGATTGCTGTGCTTAGGAAGTAGTACAGAAAACGTTGTTTTTTACGAAAAGCAGTAATGAGATAAATTTTGTATGACGACATAACACACGCTTACCGTGAGTGCGTGTTATTTTATAACTAAGGAAAACAAACTAAATCACGACATCAAACGTTTAGATTTAATGAGATAAAAACAACGTGCCTGAGGACGTGAACCCAAGACACGACAAAAGATATCTAGACATGACTTGTGTAAAAAAGAGTTTCCTTACATCTAGAATCCATACTTTCTAGTAACTAATCGACAATAATTAATTTTGATTTACATCTTGAAAAGTTTCCTGCGTTTGATTAACTCCCGTTTATAGTTTCAAAATGTTTTTCTTTGTAAGAGTTATCTTTAAGGAGAAGATAAAATAGCTGGAGCAGAAAGGGTCAATTGCCCAGGAAAAAAACTACGGTTGGGTGAAGAATTGAAAATGTTTAATACCTTATTTTGCGAGTTTTAAAGATTTAAATTTTAAAACTAGTACTTAAAACCAAAATCTTCTTGTTCCGTATAAAGTGAGAAATCACTGTTGCTTTTTTGTAAAAATTGAAGCTTTCAGGAGAGGTACAATAAGCTACCGAAATTCGAGATAAGTTTTGACATTCAACGTTTCAGAGACAGAACGGAGCCTTCAGTGTTCCACAAAACCTCTGTCACCCAACTCAGTCGTCCAAATCGTATTCGTGGCTAAAAAAGCGGACTGCTGCACTTTTGCTAATCAGTCGTAGATTACGGTTTGAACTGAACTCCTTTCGATTCAGTCCTGTAACCATTATTAATCAAGCTCTCCGTGCAAGCTTGTGTACCGCTTTTCACAGGTCTGTGGGTACGATTGCCGTCGGATTATTTTGCCTCGAAGCTTGTAAAACACAGATTTTTTTTGAACATTGTTGTGTTTCATTTCACGCTTTTCCATCCAACAGATTGCGGTTGAGCTCAGTGAGTAACCATTTAAAAAACCTAGTGATCCGCCATCGTCACTCATTATCATGGCTTTGTCAATGGACGACGTGCTTGATCGAATTGGCAGCTGCGGTTGGTACCAAATCCGAATGATCCTTATCCTAAGCTATATGGAGTGGTTCAACATGACCTACCAGACCCTTATAATCGCTTTTATTGGAGCTGAACCCCCCTGGCACTGTGTGGCAAATGCTACCAACTGCACCCTACAGGGGAGTTTTAAACGGGGGATGGCAGGGTATCATTATCGCTGTGGCATACCTCGCGACCAGTGGGAATACGCCAATGATTTTACTTCGATCATCACAGAAGTGAGTTCGTTAATATACTAGCTATGTAGAAGTGACAAACTGTTAGGAAGGGTGATAATAGGAGGGAAATTGTAAGACGAAAATAACAAAGAACAAGGCATCTAGCGCGTATAAAAGTATTTCAGAAAGCGAGAAGGAGGGAGGGGAGAGAAGTTAACATCGATTATTGTTCAACTTTGTGTATCCAAATTGTTTTACGTATTTTAAAAGTATTTAACGATTGTTTTGAAGACAGCAGTTGAATATGCTACTACAACTACTATTACTACTCATTCTGTTATTACTAATACTGCTGCTGCTACTACTACTACTACAACTACTACTACTACTACTACTACTACTACTACTACTACTACTATACTACTACTACTACTACTACTACTACTACTACT
>JAOBAT010130564.1:0-12445 GCA_026413305.1 Hydrozoanthus tunicans
TCTCGCTTATTGTCCTCGCCCCAGTTTTCGCGCGCTGCCATCTTGGCTTTCGGTTTTCGGCGAACTCCTAGATCCTGGAGGAAAAGAGGGGATTACTCACAGTCTATTTTTAGGGTCGCGGTGAATACATATACGCGCATTTTTTTTATAAGAACAACTTTATAAGAACAACGAGGCTCAGGACGGCCAAAATTTGAGAACAAATTAAGAACGAGTGAGGCTGGGGCTCGATAGTTGATTTTTTTTAAAAACTTTACTGGGCTTCGGTCTTTAACTGAACATTAAAGAATTAACAAGAAATGCTTCGCAGTTTATAATCACTGGAAATCGTCTCGGGGAAAATGTCGGCGAGTCCACGATAAATTCGCAGGAACAAAGTGACCAAATTTGTTTTCCGATACAATCATAAACGGTGCCCCACTTTTGGTTTAGTTTTTCTTCGCTTTATACATACATAGAAAGAAGAACATTTTAAGAACAATTTGAGGCTCGAATCGCCAAAAACTTAAAAACAATGAGCCTCGGCCAAATTTACTGGTTCTTATAAAAAAAAGCGTGTATAAATAGTTTAGGCTAGCAGTTCTATTCTGTGCATACCTCTATGTCTTGTCCGAGTTCCTCTTGGCGCTGCATCTCGAAATTGCTGGGATAAAAACAGACAATCAATAGTTTTTAGTAGTAGTACGCAGAGAACTATGACGAGTTAATATGAATACCTTTTATATCATCAATCATGATTAGGTTTTTTCTGTTCAAATGGTTTTCACACATTTTCAGAGATCTTTTCACATGTTCAAGAATTTCTCTTCATGTATTTCAGCTTTATTCTCAAAATTTTCTGACAAGTTTCTCACACAAGAAACTGTCGGTGTGTAGAAATATTACTTTCATGCAAACTTCACGTCCCTAACTAATAATTTCACAAATTTCACAGAAAATTTTTGGAATATAAGTGTAAACTGACACGAAACAATTTACAATTAGTGGAGTCAGCTGGAATTCCAAAATTGTAAAAAGAAAATTTTTTCATAGATTTTCCTTCTAATCTTTCCATATCTTAATACTATTTTCCCGAGTAGTTCTACATATCTTACATCTACTACCTACTAAATATGTTCAAATATGACCTAAAAGTTTTGGTGCTAGTTACAAACATGCACCTATTTCAAGCTTAACTCTCCTTAGTATCATATCTGTTTTTTTGCCAACCTTTTTAGTTTATTTCTAAAACCTTTGTAGAATATTGAAAATATTGAAAAATGCATAGGCATGCAGTTCATTTTTATATGAGCAGTGTACGATATAGCATTGCAAACATATTTTCTAAATTCGTCAATAAAATACGACTTGAGTTTCTTTTTATTTCTTGAACTGGAGTATAACAAAATAATCACAAGTTCAGAATGAGTAAAAATTGTACAGACTACAATTTCATTTTGAAATTCAGGTCTTCCTCACTTGAATTTGTGAATTAGCCAGTTCGGAATTTCAGAAATACATGCACGCGTCGGGATACAATGTTAAATTTCATGAAACTTGGACAAAGGAATGCTATGAAGCAATTATTTCTTTCTTTAAAAGTTTGATAAATAATTAACAATTATTCCACGAATATGTGGTGATAGAAAGCCTATTTCACCTCATATCCAGCAAGCGTGAGTGAAATGATTGTTTTATTAAAAACAAACAACTGGATAAATGAATCAAACATTCTGCTAAAACTTTTATTTTCCAACATGGCAACAACTAATCGGTCTTTGAATAAAAGAAAAACATACTATTCTGGACTTTGAAACATACAGTGATTTATGCATGAGTGAACGCTTAGTATTGCTGGGAATCGGTCTTCAAAGATTTTCTTTATTTAACCGCTCGAAACCTCGACAAATCTCGAGTTTTGATATTTTTCGAGCGAGGAAAATTGCAAAAACGGCTCTGGTTTTGATTTTCGCGGCCGTTTTCCGTATATGGTCAACAACATGTGTATGAGATAATATACAGTGAATAGGGAACTTACTCAAAATTCGATATCCAGTTGTTTTTTATGTTAATTTATTTTATCCCGATGCGCGCATGTGTTTCTCAAATGTTGAACAATAATGTTAATATCATCTTCTGGTATTATCTTATCATCAATTAGTATCATTATCATCATTTTTATGGTAACCTTACCCTTGGTATCATTAATTTTGATTATTTGTAGATGAATATTTGCAGCATATTCAGCCAGCAATTGTCTCAACCCAGCCCCAGAGATTTGAGCCCAACCTTCTAGACCCAGTCTCCAAGGGCTTGTACCACAGCCTCACTACAAAGCACATGAGTGGTGCCAAACTGCAGAGAGAAATCCTGAATGCTGGCAACAATTTGCAGAACAGCATCCAGGGGCAGTTCGTGTCAATGAAGGTAGAATTAAAACAAAACTAAAACAATTTAGTTAGGCGGAGAAGCGTTGGCACAATGAGTAGGCTTGTAATAACGTTACTTTGAAAAACGAAAGTATTCCCACTGTAAAATTTTCGGACAACAAAAAACGGTCCGAAAATTTTATTGTCCGAAAAATTTAACTACTGAACATCAAAACGTCTAAAATTTTGGATCTAGTGTGGTCATGAGGAAGTTGTTTTGATAGACTTAAAGGAGTTTTGCAACGCAGATTTTCGATAACTTCCAATACAGTGATAGATTCCTGGAGGTCGACAAGTTCCAAGTTAGAATCAAACTGTTTCACTACTCTTGACGACGTGTTACATTCAGTTGAGTCAAGACAACTTGAATAAACCAATAAAAAAAAGTGTGCAAAACTTAGCCCAGCTGTTTCTTCGTGGGGGAACATTCTATAATTTATATAGTTTTAGGAGAAATAGTTGCAGCATTAAATGACACAGTTTTAAAAACTAACTAATTACACTCACTAACCGTAGACTCGATTTATACTATATAACGGCAGTCACATCTATTGTTACATATTACCGGTTAACAGGAAAGGGATGTGACCACGCCTTGATTCCGCTTATACTCCTGCCTATGAGGGCCAGCCTGTTGACTTCTGATTGGTGGATGTAATTGTAGCTCATTCAATTTGGTTACAAAAACTTTGTGCGCATGGCTAAAACTGTTATACTTGATTTAATGAAGGGCGGGGCTGAGCTCCAAAGAACCTGCGCGTTCAGGGTCAGGCTAATTTGTTCCATTGTGAAAATGTTTTCATGTTTACGTGTCAGATATGTTTCACTGATGTTTGACTTAATCCCCCCGGGGAGGGGGGGGGGGTACTTCGGGGTCAAAAGAGTAGGGATGACCGTCGAAAAAGTCCCAAAAACACCCTAAAAAATACCAAGGGACAAAAAATCCCCCCCCCCCTAAAAAATATCTCTCGGTTTTAAAATTACTCTAAAAATATCAACTTTCCCTTGACAGCAAGCGGATTGGCGCAAAGTTTCTAGTGATGTGCAGTAAATAAAGGCGCGCGCGTATTAGAACATCGTCAAAGGACTTTCTTCTAAAGAATCTTATCAGTATGCACGTTTGCTAAAACACGGGACTGCAAGTAGTCCAATAGCTTAGGGTTTTTAATCCTAAAAAATACCAGACTCTTGGTTTACCACAGAATTTCTTTTAACAACCCCTAAAAAATACCGGACTGACAATTTTAACCCCTAAAAAACACGACGGTAATACCTACCACCCCAATAAAGGGAGTATTCCCCCCTCCCCCCCGGGCTAATCCAAAACAGTCTTTTTATGCCACGTGTCTTTTCAGGGAAACCTCAGCTACCAGCAGTTATTGGAAGGACTGAAATATGATGGAGAGTACTTACTTCAGCATGGGCAGTTTAACCATATGATATACTCATGCATTGTGTTTTCTGATGAGAACAACCAGATAATTGGAACTCGCACCGGTGGTGTGGCACTGCTGACAGATCGCAGGCTCCTCTTGATGTCATCACAGTTCAACTCTAGTAAGTCATTTTACGATGGAGAAATAATTATGTTAAAAGCCAAATTCAACTGTAACAAATTTCATCTTCGAATAAGCTCATTTTGCAGTTGAAAAAACTGCAGTTGTACTGTTTCTGTTTGGTAATAAAATTGATCAATCAATCAATTTTTTATGCTGGTAAATTCAGTGGCACATTTTGAGACACATCAAAGTTAGTGTGCAGATAATCAAGGTTAGTGTCCAGAGTAACAAGATTAGTGTCCAGACACATCAAGGTTAGTGTCCAGACACATCAAGGTTAGTGTCCAGACACATCAAGGCTAGTGTCCAGACACATCAAGGTTAGTGTTCAGACACTTCAAGGTTAGTGTCCAGACAAATCAAGGTTAGTGTTCAGGCACTTCAAGGTTAGTGTTCAGACACTTCAAGTTATTGTTCAGACACTTCAAGGTTAGTGTTCAGACACTTCAAGATTAGTGTCCAGAACACATCAAGGATAGTGTCCAGACACATCAATGTAAAGTCCAGACATATCAAGGTTAGTGTCCAGAAAAATTAAGGTTAGTGTCCAGACAAATCAAGGTTAGTGTCCAGACAAATCAAGGATAGTGTCCAGACACATCATAGTTAGTGTTCAGACACTTCAAGGTTAGTGTCCAGACAAATCAAGGTTAGTGTTCAGGCACTTCAAGGTTAGTGTTCAGACACTTCAAGTTATTGTTCAGACACTTCAAGGTTAGTGTTCAGACACTTCAAGATTAGTGTCCAGAACACATCAAGGATAGTGTCCAGACACATCAATGTAAAGTCCAGACATATCAAGGTTAGTGTCCAGAAAAATTAAGGTTAGTGTCCAGACAAATCAAGGTTAGTGTCCAGACAAATCAAGGATAGTGTCCAGACACATCATAGTTAGTGTTCAGACACTTCAAGGTTAGTGTCCAGACACATCAAGGTAAGTGCCCAGACATATCAAGGTTAGTGTCCAGACATATCAAGGTTAGTGTTCAGACACTTCAAGGTTGTTGTTCAGGCACTTCAAGGTTAGTGTCCAGACAGATCAAGGTAAGTGTCCAGACATATCGCGATTAGTGTCCAGACGCATTAAGGTTAGTTTCCAGCAGCTTATTTTTTCTTTCTGATCTTCATCCACCCAGACATGTCCCTGGAACAATGTGGTGACCCAAAGAAGCTTCCAGGTGGTTACAAATTGCAGCTGGCGTGTCAGGACTGTACATACTACCTACCAATTGGTCTGAGGAACTTCAAAAGTGTGGAGATTAATGGGCAGACAGGCGTGTCGGGGGAGATCACAATCTCTGGGTCCCCTCCTTGTTGTTTTGGTTTGTGTGGCTTTCTTGGGGTGAGTACTTTTTATAGTAGTCGGGGAGATCTTGTTCATGTTTCAAGTTATTTCTTGATAATTTACATATTACATTGACACACACGCACCCACAAGTAGGAAAGCTAATCGAGTTGTGTTTGTGTTTGAGTAAACCGAAAGAGTCCATAAGAAATACAAATCTATAAACAGAACTGTAACAACGATGATAACTATAGCCTATACCAGACTATTATAAAGAAAACAAAATCTTAATGCTCAATTACAAAACATTTAATTTAGATAATGGTTATGAGAAATCCAGTTTGGAGATTTTACCATTGTATTTGTAACCTAGTTTTTCTTAATTGTTTGAATAAAAAAGATCTTCGTTTTTCTTTGATTTTTTTTGACATCTTTCTCAAATCTTTTTGCGCAATGATCACGTGAATTTTGTTCGAATACATTTTCCTGAGTATTCTAGTTTTTCTTTATTTTACCGTAGCTTGCAACTTATTTTTGTTCTTAGAGGGGACATATGCTTTTGGTCAAACCCTGCTATGTACTTCCGTCTCAAACTTCGAAACGGGTGGTTGGAGCCATAGCTGTTACTTTCGTTGACGTTATTGTTATTGTAGTTTTCTTATCATTAGTGATATGTATATCTTTTTTTCATTGTCGTTGTTTTATCACTGTTGTTATCATCATTGTGACTAAGGGATGAGGGTCAAAACAATGGTATTTTTAAGGAACCCAATTTTGTCGGGGGAGGTGGTGGGTGGCGGCACATACCCACTACCCCACCCCTCCCCACATTTTTAGAGCTCAATTTCTCAAAACCTGATTTAGGGGTATTGGTTGTTATTGTATTATGGACTTCTCCCTTCAGAAAGAAGGCGTTGGTGCAAGCACATTATCAATATCTATTTTAGTGAACATGATATTTGCTCCAGAAATTCAGCAATTTTGAAAAAAGGGGGTGGGTGGCGGCACATAAATTGGGTTCCTAGGAAGTACCGTTGTTTCGACCTTTTCCCTAAAGGCCTCTTGGGCCTTCGTCACTGTCATGCCCCTTTGTCCGAAGTAACCATCCACTTGTTGCAGGCGTTCCTAGCACAAACAGCTACGAACTGGGAAGATTCGTTGCCTTTTCCCGGCCGTGCTTTCATTACTTACACAGTCACAAGTTGCTGGTTTATAAGTGTACAGCTCCAATTTTCTTCTCAGGCCTCCTCTGTAATCGATTTTCAGCTTTTTTAGCTACAAATATAACTAAATTTGTTTCGCCTGAGTCACATACTGTCATCGACTGCCCATTTTCATAATGTTATGACTTCTAGCAAGCTGGTTGGACTTTGAAAGTTTGAAAGCCGTGAATAGGAATTGATTTGTACTTTTAGTAATAGATAGATAATGAAGGAAACTTTTCCCAGTTTGTTAATTTAAAGAAAGAATTGAAGAAAATATTTCACAAAAGAACCTACAAATCAATAGCTTCTCTTGAAAAGAGCAGCGTTACTGCATGCTCGAGGCTTGGTACCTAAATACTGCATGAAAGCGAGGTCCGCTGAACCTGACTTCGGTCAAACCTCGTTTAGTTTCCATGCAGTTATGGAAGTAGTTACTCGAATTTTATGTAATACAGCATTAATTTGGCCAATTCCAACTAACAGATTACTTTTAATTGCGAGTTAGGTGATTTTCAAAATATAAAAAAAGTATTAAAATATCCGAGTAACTGTAAACTTTCTCTCAATTTCTTGTTTCCCTCTTTTAAATTGATTTGTCCTTTACACTTTTATATCGATTAAGGTTAGAGTTTTTACTGATCCTTATCATGCTCCAGAAACTCTTCTGTCCTGACACATCGCTGCTTAAATCGTGGAATTCACAACCACTGGTGCTCAACGCTATGAGTGTACGAGACATGCGCCTTACATTCGGAGTTCTCATGCCGCCATGGAATAAACGCATGTTTGTCCAGATCAGCGTGGACCCGAATGTCCCTGTGCCCGTGGTTAGAGATTTTGTGTCGATACTCCAGAGGTTTGCTCCCGAACTCAACTAATCACGCGGAAAAGAAACCGACACAGCTGTTCGTTTTGCACTTCTGTTTCCACTTTTGTTTCTTGGTGCTTCAAAGGGAATGGCGAATAGCCGATGGACTAGATAGACAGTCTGAAAACGTTTTAAAAAATACTTCCCTAAAGGTTACACCTGCTAGCACATATAGTCCATATATACAGTTTCTTAAAAAGCTGAAAGCAATTTTTTGACATTATCACATATTCAAAATACTGACCTGTGACTAATGCAACATACTTTTGAGTATTAGAATATTTCAGATAAGGACACGTTATTTTTGTCAAGATAAGGATAATAAATTTTGTCTGTTTTCTTACATTTGTATTTTTTATTGCCTAATGTAACCATGGCCTTTAGTTTTATTTGATTTATACGAACCGTTTTCAGTTTTAAGCTTAGATTAAGCGAACAGCAACTTTAAACGTTTATTTTAAGTCCCTATCAAGCTTATTTTTTTAAGTTCCAGATAAAAAGTAGAACCATTTAATGATAGTAATTTTTTGAAAATAAAACCTTTTCTCGCCGTTCCTAGTACAGTTTTTTAAACTTGAAGCGTGCAATGATGACGTAGCAGGAGGCATAAAACAGAGACAATCTTTTTCATCTCAAAAAATTCAATTCTGGCCACAATAGTCACATTGGTATAACTTTGATCAAAGAATTATTCCCTTGAAACTGTTTGAAATAAAAATTTAATGACATTCTTAACAGAAATTAGTTTTTTAAACAAAAACCACACAACTCACTGCTGCTACGTCACAGGTTACCAGTCCCCGGGCCTGCTCGGTCAAAATTCACATTCCGATCTTTTTTTGATTAAAAAGCATACTTAGAAGTGGAAATTTTCTTTGGTTGTTCGAATTTTGAGTTCACAGATGACAACAGTTTTAATACAAAAAGAAAAAAAAAACAAGCTTGAATTGTAAGAAGCTGTTTTGAAAATAGCTTCTTGATTTACTCTTAAAAGCTACTAATCCAATAGGCCAAAACACTTGGCACTAGTTGGCAATTTGGTTGATAGTTAAACTTACCAACTTTTGCTGTAGCTCTTTCAAGGAAGGTTTGTACACGTCAGTAACGAAGTAACTGAAAGCCTGTCCACACCCGGTGATGATTCGATCGTTGATCTCGAAATTCGCTTCTCAGCTAACTTTTCATTCTTTTCATTTCATATTATCCTTCACAACACCAGCCGCCGAAAGAATTTTAACCAATTACGATAACAAAAAAAAAAAAAATAAACAGATTAACAAATAATATTAATAATAACAATAAAAATGATGATAATAACAATATCAATAATAACAGTAATAATAACAATACTACTACTACTACTAATAATAATAACAATTTTAATGACAATGATAATTATATTAACATTAATAATAATAATAATAATGATTATGATAATAGTAGTAACACCAATAATGATAACAACATTATTAGTATTATTAGTGAAAAATAACAATTTATGTTAATAATCATAATAATGATACTGATAGTATAAGCCTTTTTTCATACACAATAAAGAAAATAAACTGACAGCCGCTGTATAGCTGGTATGAACGTGTGTTATATACTTCAAGTCAAAAAGTAAATAACTTCCTCACTGACTAATCACCCCCCTTTTGGAAGAATCGTAAACAAATGTCAAAAAAAATTATTGATTAGATTCAGATAGTCTTGGTTTGAACCAAGCCTTTAAATGACATATCCCAGTAGTTTTAAACAATAACGATCCATATTCAATGTTCTGCTTCAAGCCCTTCCAAGATTTTGTTGTAAACAACGTTTGGGAGGAGACGGAAAACTTCTACGTGCTTTTTAGTTGACAACTTCCAGCAAAACGTTAATCATATACAAGTCACAAAGCAGAGACACACGCGAACCGACTTGACTACGAATCTTGTTCTTTAATAGACGACATGGCAAGCCATTCAGACAAAACAAATCAAGGTTTTGAATTTGAGAGAGTGTCAGGTTGGTACCACGGCTGGCTTAATTCTAACAACTAGTTTCCTGTGATGGAGAAGAGTAGTTCATTCATTCGTGGACTCTGGTCTACTCTCGTAACCACTTCAAAGTCAATTCCAGGTTCAATGTTTGGTTAAGGGGTGGAATGGTCAAAAACCTGTAGTGACTAGTGTGTACCAATACATATTAATTTGGGAACGGCAAAGCTAGGCGCGAACATTCGTTACTTATAGGTTTTAAAAACCGCTCACATATATACTTGCTTGTTTCATAACCTAGTTGGAAGTGTATCAAACAAATTATACCTAATTGATGATCATGAATCATGATCGACAATTTTTGCCTCAATCTTTTAATTTTTGCTGTTTACTTCCGCGTTCACGCCTCCTAATGTTGATGGTTTGGCCTTAATTATGATTCGACTAAAAGTAAACTGATCTCACTTTGGATTTTGTTGTTAAAGTAAAGCTCTGTAGGTTGCAACTAGTGATACATTCTTTCTGGTATTTAACCGCAAAAGCTTGAAATTGTAACAGAAACTGTGTATCTATTATCTGACTGTTGATTTTTCAGGTAACAGCCCTACAAACTATGCAGTTTCTGCATAAACAAACAGCCATGCGAAACGCTCCTGAACTCAGCTAGTGAACTTTTAAAATTGTTTGCATCAGGCGACTGTGTTAAACTGCAATAAAGCAAAAAAGCAAGGTCAATGATTTTGCGTGTAAAGTTTACCTTGTTCAAATGAGAGGAGGAAGAATCTAAAAGTCTTAAGAATCGGTATATGGTTTGGGCTAGCAGTTCATCTACTTCTGTGGGTAGCCCCGGGTCATGTTTGAGTTAAGTCGCGCTACTTTAGTTTTTCTGCATATCGAAATTGCTCGGAATCTTATTTTAGAAAACTTAGTATATCTTAAGCAAAATTAAAGTAGTTTTTAAAAAACTTAAAATCTACAAGCACAAGCAACCCGACATTTCGATTATTTAGTTAATTGCCCTTTTCAATCATTTTAATTTAACTTGTTCCGTTGATTGATTTCAAGCTCGTTATGATTTACTTTGCGTTGTTCTTCGTTACTTTATATATACTTGTATTTCGCTCTGCTATTTTTTTATCTTCTGCTGAATAGAACAAATTAAACAACCAATCTTGGACTGTCAAACCAAAGACTGTTGTAGGTGGGAGGTGTCTATAGTTGTTACTTGCTATGAATGTTCATCAATTTCTTCATTGCTGTTGTTAATTAAATCTAGTTTAATTTACTTTGTTGTATCTTATTATTGATTTTTTTGTGACTAAATATTAGCTCACTCCTCGTTTTGACGTTTTAGTTAAGCTTGGTAGGTTGCAGCAAGAGATTGTTTGATTGTTGATTTTTCAGGCAAAGATTCTTGAACTTTGCAATTTTTGCATAAACAATGATGTGAACCGCTACGATTAACATCAAGTGCCTGCTTTAGACTCGGCGTTGGAGCAAAACAGCAAGGATAATAGTTTTGAGAGGAAATTTTACTGTTTATCTATTCAGATGAGAAGGGAAAGTAACTTTAAATTTTTTAAGAGTCGGTATAGTTTTGGCTAGCTGTTCTTTACTGCTGTGCATACCTTAAGGTCATGTCTGACTTCGATGAGTTGTCTTTGCTGCACACGAATGCGCCGCAATCCTTTTAGAAAACTAAATCTTTAACAGAATGGTCTATCAGTGGTTTAGACTTCTATAAAACTACCAGGAATACCGAGAGTTTAGTTATATTGGACATGGGTGGCAGAACCAGGGGGGAGGGGGAGGGGTGGCACTGGCCCCCCAATAACTTTTTGTTTCCGCCGCAGATGTTAGAAACCATTTATTCATTTTATTTCAAAGTTCATTTTATTTTATTTTTACTCGGTCTACTCTACCCATATTTCACTTCTGCTGTTTTCTTGGCATTTTCAGTACTAAACTTTATAACTTTTAAACTTTATTTTTTATAAAAAAGTGGTTGCTTTAAAAAGTGACTGGAACATAAACTAGTTGATATTCAGTCGTTATAATATAATTCCTTCATTATTCTCACTCTGTTATCATTGTATTTATTTTGGCTATTTAGCTTGATTACTTTCGACTATTCATAGATGAAGTCTTGCAGCAGATTCAGCCAACAGTTGTCACAATTCAGCCCCGCAGCTTCGAGCCCAGTCTTCTAGACCCAGTCTCCAAGGGCTTGTTCCACAGTCTGACTACAAAACACATGAGTGGTGCCAAACTGCAGAGAGAAATCCTGAGCGCAGGCAACAGTTTGCAGAAGAGCGTCCAGGGGCAGTTTGTATCAATGAAGGTAGAATTAAACAAATTTAAAAACAAAACAATACTTAGCAGAAATCGAGTTACATTAAGTGTCTGCAATGCCTGAACTAAGTACCAGATATGTTGGCGGATTAAATGTGAGAAATTTTAGGAAGTTTAACAGTTAATCTAGTTTTTTTTGCGTTCGACGAAGAAGATCAGAATGCAAAATAACTTGCTCGCGGGCTCAATCCTGAAGCTAACGTCCATTGCGCGATTTTCAACTACTTGCTCCCTACTGGCACACGTCGCCTCGATTCCATGATATTGTCACCGCGGTGACATGGTGACTAATGCAGCCATTCCTTCGTAAACAAACGCTCGCGATAGCCAGTTTCTATATATACGAAAACATATTTGCAAGGAAAAAAATCCTGTAATTTTGGTGCCGACATTCGAAGCACGCGCTGAAAGCGAAAAGATGCGCGAACAGCCATTTTGGTTGTTTTAGAGTAGATATATATTAACACAACGAATTAATAGTTTTCTTAAAGTTGGCAGAGGGAATTGCGCAGAGGTCCACTGGAGGGAAACACGCTAATTGTGATTATTTAAAGTCTGACCTAAAGCTTGACTCACATTGGGTCAGATAGACCAAAACAACTTAAATTAACCCAAGTGCAAGATCATGCAAAGCTCAATCGCGTCTACGAGGCAGATCGATGGCCTTTCTTCCTTCCTTCTTTTCTTTTTTACTTACTTACTTACTTACTTACTTACTTACTTACTTTCTTTCTTTCTTTCTTTCTTTCTTTCTTTCTTTCTTTCTTTCTTTCTTTCTTTCTTTCTTTC
>JAOBAT010130586.1:0-12442 GCA_026413305.1 Hydrozoanthus tunicans
TGACTGCCCACTTTTTTATGAGAACGAGCTGCCCACTATTTTATATTAATGAACTGCCCACTATTTTATGTTAATGAATGGCCCACTATTTTATGTTAATGAACTGCCCACTATTTTATGTTAATGAACTGCCCACTTTTTTTCCGGCTAATTCGGTCCCTACTATACTACTCTCCTCAGACAGCGTTATTAATTTTTTTGTTAATTTTAAGAATATCTACTTTTAGATAAGAAAACAAAAAAGGCTATGGGCATTTTAACGAAATTCAAGTGCCACAGTAACAGGATTTGACCCTTTAAAAAAGTTATAGGGCGAAATTGTGCGACATAATTGACGTAACTTACCTGAAAACAGCAGGAAAGTAATCTATCTCCACATTCTCTACAAACAAAAGGTAACTAAAACAGGCAAGCCCGCGCATGGATAGCGGCTCCTTTCCTAAAAAAGAGAAATCTGGCTTTTTAGAAAACTATGTGACACAGAAATACTTTAAAACATTTTCTCTGTCTAACTTGCAAGTGCTGAACCAACCTCATATGGACATCCTTGAAACATGGCCTTAAGCAGTACTCTTAGCATTATTTAAAATGTATCAAAGCAAAATAGGAACAGGAAAATCACACTTGTACGGTTAAACAAAGTGACAATCGTCGCCAAACTTTACCTAGAGGTTTTAGGTGCTAAGCTTTTTGAGAAGTTTAAACACTTACGTAGCTCTTGGAAGAGCCGAAAACATATTAAGAAAAGGGGAATAACCTCTGCTAACAGTGTGAAAACCCCTAGGTCTTCTAGTGTTCGAGATAGAATCGCACAGCTCACCATACAACGCGCATACTGATTGGTTAACTACAGGGGGTATTTTTTTTTGTGGAATACCCACAGTACTGTTAAAAGCAGTATGCTAATTGGCTGAAAGAGGAGTGCGGATTTCACGAGAACTATCGTTTACGAAAACATGAAATGAAAGCTTCATTTCGACTGAAAATAAAATTTTGAGTTTACTACCGAAATTGGCGCAAACAAACAATTTCTAAGTTTTGAGCTTAAGTTTTCAAGTTTTGAGCTCAACTTTCAGTTTTTAGAGCGACCAAAAACGCTAACTTTAGGCTTAGCGAGCACTGGTTGTCGAAGACTCGAACTTAAAATAAACAAGACAGCTGTAAGAAAACACAACAAATTCACTTAATGTAACAGGAATGGACAATTTGAAATATCTTATAGTGAGTTAAGAGTAAATTCAAACGTTGATTCGATTGCATGTCATAGCCACAACCCACAGAAAAAGCAGCGAAAAACGTCAAAAATGTAAGCCGGATTCAGGCAAGTGAACAGCAGCTGGCACGACAACAAACAACAGTGCCACACAGAACCAAATGCAGTTTAATTATACTTTTCCTCAGAAACGATCATTGCAGCCTCCGCCATAAGACCAGAAAATTGTTTCCTCTAGCAAATTTCTTGACAGGTGCTTAGGGAGTTCAGTGTTTAGTGGTGTAACTTTTAACAACTCTTCAGTAAAATTTGTCGCCATTCATTACGCATGCGTCACCACGTGTAAACAGTACAATTTATTTCTTCCTTCGCTTTTCACTTTGTTATTCTAAAAAATGACCAAACCAGCTTTCAGTTTTAGATTGTCCTTGGTTTGAAACCTTCATATGCGTATAGCAACTCCTTTTCAGAAACAAAACTCAATACTTACGTAATAGAGTTTATGACTTTTTGCCGACGTTTGTTTGTTTGCTGATAGATTGTTGTGTCGCTTCGTGTTTATCAGAGCCCGACAGAGGTCAAATTCATCGTCTTGTAACTCACCATTACTTAATCCTTGTCAAGTAGCTGAGTTTTTGTCATTGTATGTCAAACAATAAAGAATCCATTTTTAACTTTAGATATTTCTATTTTCCTGTGAGAGTACATTTCAGTGGATGAGTAGTGAAATTGATCTCACTAAATGCCTTATCATGACTGTGAGCGCTGCACTACACTGATTGGCTGATGAAAAAGACAGCTGGGCATAGAATTAGTTTCCCTAAAGTGCGGTTGCACCTAGCTTGAATCTGGCCAACAAATTATTCGAAGAAATAAACTGCTATGCAATTCAAGGAAAATCCATTGCCTGACTCGTGAATTCCACGCTAAATTTCACTTGAAGACTCGATATCTGCGCGACTCGAGCGATATTTGTTCTTCTCGTGAAATTTAGCGTGGAATTCACGAGTCAGGCGATGAATTTACCTTTAGAAAAAACTGAAAATTAAGGGCATTTTATTACTCACTATAATGAAGATTAAGATTCTCTAAGATATAAACTTCCTGTCATCGTCGCCTTTACTGGTTTCATGAATACTAGGACTTAATTAAAAAAAGCTCTAGCTGAAGTTCAGTTGCTGGACCATCTGAGCCACACATGAACAAAATTGAAGTTTTGTAAGCTAGTTTATAGATTTGAACAAAAATATAAAATATTTATATAAAGAATAATCATTTCAGTTAATGGGAATGGTCCTCTTCTTTAGAATGTTTTTTTCTTTAGAAATAAAGAAGCACTATTTAGTTGTTTGGTCTACTAAAGTACAGAATCCAGTAAAGTCCGAAAGCAAAGAGTAACTAAATCTGTATTCATAGAAGGCTAGCGCTCTTCTTTGCAATCATTCTGTCTTACTATATCCTTTCAAAGGTAGAAACACTGACAACTGCTGCTCAAAAGTTTTCAAATTGTTCGTTACCTATGGAGCCGCGGCTGTCATCCTCCTCTTCGTCCTCAGTTCCGTAAGACCCATTTTCGTAAAGCTCCGAAAATCTCCACCAGTATTCCACCAAATGCACATACGAACACTTGGTGGCACTAATAAAACCCTAAAAAGAGTATCAGTCACAAGAGTTCATTTGTATACTTGCAAAGCTATTCTGTAAGGACCAAACAAAATTCAAATATAACGCTGAGCTCGCTGTACTGACAAAATTGTTGAAACTTATTGGTTCGGCGAAAAAAAAGGTCTTTGCCTGGACCCATCAGGCAATCCCGTTTCCATAGTAACCAAAAATGGCTGGTATTAACTCGAAAAAGGTAAAATAACGCTTAGGTTATCCAGCTATTAGAATTATGTTCAAACAGGGTCGCAAGACAGTTTTTAAACATACCATAATTTGTTCTGCAAGAGCGCGAAAACTACTTGTATGGGATTGGTCAAGAGTTTCTTCGTCATAATCTTTGTCACCATCGCCGTCCTCACCACCGTCGTCTAGGTTGTGTTCACTGGAGTAGTTTGATTTAGCAAGGTTATAAAATGATAGTGGGAACTCCAGCAAATTAATAAAACTGAAATGAAGAAAGGAGTGGAGCTCTTAATGAATAAAGACTAAAAACAAAACTATCTAAGGCAAAGTGCTTAAGCTTAAAATTATATGCAGTACTTAACTCGAGACCGATTAACGTGAAATGTTTCATCAACTTAAGTGGATTATTTTTATGGTAGATAGTTTTAATCAGCCAATATTCGTTATAGATAAATCTTATGAAAATCAAGGGAAAACTGTAAGCAAAATTTTCCGAATGGAAACGGAATAATTCGGCTATGAGCGAACAATAGAGTATTTGGCAGTTCGAGGTAGTACATTTTCTGTGAACGCAAGTGAAACAAATCTTGATGCACGAAACTTTGTTGTAACATAAAGTTTGTAATTACGGAGCTCTTGAACTACTGGAAGTTGACAGGCTTGTGGTTTCACATTATTTAGCTAAAAAACATAGTTACATTTGTAAAGAAAAGTGACAAACGTGTATACCAGTCCAAAAGATGTCTCTGCAGCTCAATATCTTCCTTTCCTTCAGCAGTAACCTGTAAAAATTGACGGAAATGATTAGAATGCTGATTAAAATGACAAATATGATTCTGTTTTTTTCTCTACAACGACTAAGCAATGAAAATTTTTATCTAATCTAAACGAGATTCTTAAACAGGCTCTTATTTTCTCAGTTTCCTTTTCTTACAACCGAACTTTATCTTTTTTATGTTTTAATACAGCTTCACAGCTTTATAGCGGAGGGGTTGGCGCAGTGGTAAGATCTCTGCCTCCTAATCCTGAGGTACCCGGTTCGATCCTCGGCCTGGTCGAGGGTTGAATATTTGGGCGACCTTCTTTCCCGCTAAAGGCCACTCAGCTTTTCATCCTTCCGGGGTCGGTAAATGAGTACCAGATACATGGACCGCTTTGAAGCGGCTGCCTGAGGCGCTTATATGCTTCTGGTCCGCTGGGGGTGAACTGATCATTGTAAAGCGCCTTTGAGCATTCATTTGGAAAAAGCGCTATATAAATGCACCACTTTCTTTTTTTTTCACTTTTTTTGGCTCCTTTTTTGTAAAACTTGATATTAAGAGCAACCTTAAAAGGTTGTTTCTCTCATAAGAAGCGGTGATAAAATTGACGGGAATACTGGTAACTCGTGTGGAGTAGGCTATTGGTGCATGGCACTGGTCAGGTAGGAACAAACTTGGTTAAACAAGCACGTGTATTATAACGTCATTACTTGAGGCACCATTACTGCACAAAATGAGCATTAAGCTAATGTAACAGTGTCGAGATTGTGGGTAGTGACAATTTATTTCATCTAGCATTGTTATTTCATTTAGAAGTGACACAACAGTTAACATTTGGTTCAAGTGCCGAGTCCACTCTTGCAAGGTTGAAAAAATTACAAAAAATTTACACAATAAACAATTTATTGAAATAAAATTTTTCTTCATGAGTATTACAGTAGCATTAATAAACGCATTTTATTTCACGTTAAAATGATTGTTCTTTGTCTGTTAATGTTTTTTCACATCAAGCTCTCGATTTTCTGGTTTCAACAGATGGTTATTCAATCCACTCTATCGCTTGTGTTAAATTATTTAATGAATGTTACAGATTATGGTAAATGTGGTAATGAATGTCCATTTTAAACGATAGATTGTCTATTAACACTATTGTTTGTCAGTTCGTGCTATTGACGTTACATTCCGAGCGCATGATTGTCCAATAGTGCTGTAGATTGCATGGCGATACCCTTGAATGTTCATGCGTATATTAAACACGCTACTGAAAGTTTTTTTTCCGCGCTAGTGAATTTTGGAATAGCGTTAATGAATGTGTGTGACTTTATTGATTGAACGCCCGGAACAAACGAATGACTATCTAGCGCTAATGACTAGCAAAATCTGTTGACTTGCAAACAACATAGGTATTTTGAAAAAATTCAGATCCTATACTTGTTATCACTTTCAAGCATTAATCATACTTTAATGAGCTGGGGTACAGCTAGCCAGTGTGAACTACAAAAAGTCAAAAACGGCTAAGCAGAATAAATGTATACCATCTATTTTGTTTGCTCAAACAAGATAAATGTATTTAATCTAAATATCTGTTCTTGTATACAAAATGTTAAAACCAGCATCCCAAATACCTTCTCTGACCTATGCCTATCCGTTCAAGGTATTCACAAAATTAATATAATACTAGATACGCTACAAAATAGCTGCCTTTGCTCACTTGAAATTGACATTTCACAGGAGTGTTCATGATGGAGCTGAAAGTCGTTGCTTGAAAAAATTTGATGTTAATCCAAGGGTGACAAACAATAAAAATACTTTTTCTCGATGTAGGTTTTCTCGATCTGATCATGATCAACAGATAGAGTAACTGCGTCGTTACGAACACATGTAACAATTCGTTAAAGGCATTCTGTCATAATTGGTATGCGTCTGAACCTATCGCATTTTTTTTATTCTTTAATGGAAAATTATTTGCGGTAGGCAGTATAGCAAATAATTGCTTTCTGCATGCTACGACTTGGAATGTTACTTATTGTTCTTATCGTGTTACAAGTTATTTGCATTTAGAATATAACGAATAACATATTCATTGCATTTGACTTCGGTCGCTACTCAGCGAACGACCATAGTTCATGAATCCAAATTCCCTTTAAAAAATTTGTCATGTTCACAGTAAAATTGTTTTAATTTAATTTTTGCATGCAAAAAATTAACAGTGCGGAGGATATGGTCACCTAAACTCATCCTGCAGAAAAAATGTGGACAGAGGCCAATGCAGTTGACTAGGTGATGATTCAAATCAATTATTTCCTTCATTTAATACACGTGCGGCTAGTAAACTTGCCGCCGAGACCTCTTCTACGAGTGTAGTTGGTAGATTAGAGAAATCCGCATTTTTCTGGGAATTATGTTTACCAGGCCCTGATTTCGTGTTAAATATCATTAAAAAAGGTTAAAGATTACCTTTTGGCCAATACCCATCGCCTTGTTTTCTTTTAAACAACAAGTCTTCACTCGAACATCCGGAATTTTTGCAGCAAGTGATTTCGGAGTTATTAGCTAACGGTTGTATTGCAGAACACGACTCTCACCCTTTCTGTGTTAGCCCACTCACGGTAGCTGAGGGAAAGAAGCTTCGTTTGGTGATTGATTCGAGGCACGTTAATCAGTGTTAAGTTTTGCCCAAATTCAAATATGAGAATTTGCGTTCTCTGTCAGAAGTTCTGTTTTTTTACCTGGGACCTAAAATCCGGTTATCATCATGTTAACATTCATCCTGACCATCAACGCCATCTGGGTTTAACTTGGAGTTTTGACGGAGTTTTGAGATATTTCACTTTTAAAGTTTCACAAAATTACTTCGGCTCTTAATGAAGCGTTGGTGTACGATGAGTCACAACAGCTTTGTGTATCTAGATGATGGTTTAGGCAGTCAATCCGATAAGGGTTCCGCACGAGCGGCGAGTTTAATTCAGCGTAAGGATCTTTACTCAACCGGATTCGTTGTTAATGAGGAAGAGTCACACTGGTTGCCGAGACAAATCGGTGAATGGCTTGGTTTCATAATCAACACAATTTTAATGCAGTTTCAAGTTCCAGAAAAGAAAGTTACAAAGATCAAAACAGTATCAAGCTCGGCCATCGATGAAGGTTTCGTAACGTACAGAAATTTAGCAAAGATTGCAGGTATGATAAATTCGACCTACCTCGCAGTCGTGCCGATTTCTCGTTTACCTAGCAGAGAAATGTACCATGCTATCGAGTCCAGACCAGCTTGGGATTCCTTATTACCGGTTTCATTGAATTTGATGGAAGAGTGAAATTTTTGGTGTTTGAGCATCGACTGCTTCAACGGCTATTCAATTAGACCGTCTATTACGTCGTCCGTCGTGATTTGAACTGACGCAAATGATGTCGCATTCGAGGGATTTGCTTCCAGTCTTAACGTTCCTTCGGTTAGCGGCATGTGGCTAGCTGACGACAAAGGTCAAAGTTCTACATATTGTGAGCTTAAAGCGATTTATTACGTGTTAGCATTTTATGCCGATCAGTTAAAGAGCAAAAATTAAAGTGAAAGTCTTTACAGACAATTATATGAATGCCGCCAGAATTGTTTTAGTTGGTAGTCCAGAACCACGCTTGCAACCATTAGCAGTTGACATTTTTCAGCTTTGCTTAGCTCAACACATCGTTCTGACCACAATGGATTCCACGTTCTAATAATGAGAGAGCTGATCTTCTTAGTAGATTTGTTGACAAGGGCGATTGGTCCTTGAACCAAGTAGTTTTTCAGAATATTGATGCCAGATGGGGCCCTCACACAATCGATCGATTCGCGTCTTACTATAATGCACAACTTCCAAGGTTCAACTCCAAATTTGCTTCGCCTTACAGCTGTGGAGTGGATGCGTTCGCCCAAGATTGGATTGATGAGAGCAATTGGATTTGCCCACCAGTTTCCTTAATAGTTTGCTCTGTAAGAAAGCTTGAAGCTTCTAACGGACCCGGGACCCTTGTTGTTCCCGAGTGTCAACCGAGCCGTCAGCGTTCTTCTGGTCGTTTTTGCATTCCACCCCTTCCCGATTTAAGAGCTTTATCAAAGATGTTTTTGTTCTACCTCGGATTGAAAATCTGCTCATTGAGGGCCCAGGACAAATAGAAATTTACAAATCCAAGGATTCTGTATTCAGTTCATGCCCTTCATTCAGAATGCTAGCTTTGAGACTTCAATTTGTATAGCCCTTGTATATGGCTTGTCACCATTTAGATGTGAGTAATTGATTGATTGCTCCAATTAGGAGTTTGTTGAGAAACTTGTCTCATGTGTGGTGCCTTTATGTGCACATTAATTGCCTATTTTTGACTTTTTCGCCATTTAGGTGTGTAAACTGATTGATTGGTCCGTTAGGAGCTGCGACTGAGTTATGTCAGGTGTAGTTCAGCCCTCATTTGCCAATATATGGCCTTTGTCACCAATTTGATATGTAATTTATTGTTACTTGCTCCTTTTAGGAGCCGGTCGACTTATAAAGTCTTGTGTGGTGCTTTTAAGGCACGTTTGCCTATGTGTTAGGCTTTTCACCATTTAGGTGTGTAAATTGATCGAGTTCTCCATTTAGGAGCCATGCAATATATATATTTGACCAAGTCAGTGTCGTGGCAAACCGAACCTTATACTTGGAATTAGTGAGTCATTTCTGGACGAATCCTGGTCAGATGCTGCCTTGGCCGTCGACCATTACAATTTGTTTCGCCAAGATCGCTCTACTGGAGTGGGTGGGGGCTTACTGATTTTTGTCCATTCTCATCTACCTGTGTCAAGACGTAGGGATCTAGAAGTTGAGGATATTGAATCAATCTGGCTTGAACTGCAGTTCCCCCGTTCTAAGTCACACTTGTTTTGTTTTGTTTACAGACCTCCTTCGGCAAATACAGCTTTTACCCGTCTTCTAGAAGAAATGTTATATTTTTCATTCTCTAGGTTTTGAGCAAAACAAAAGCAACCAGACCTTTTTCAAATTCTCTCCTAGACCATATATTTGTTTCTTTTAAGTGATCTTTTGCCAGTATTTGTAAATTTAAAATCCAGAAGTAATGTTTTCAAACAGTCTGGCCATATAGTTTTGTATATTCGCTCCTGCAAATCATTTTCTCCTGAGGCTTTCTGACGATCTAAATTCTGCTCCCTGGAGTACAGTCGAGGTGCTTAACGATTTAAGTGAAGCTCTTGAACAATGGTAAAAGACGTTCTATAGCATTCTCGACACGCATGCACCTTTGAAGTCTTGTCGCGTCAAACGGCCTCGGCCACCCGATTGGTTTAGCCCTGAAATAGTTGCTGCCATTAAGGAGCGAGACCTGTTTCATAACAGAGCCGTTCATCTTAATACCGCTTCAAATTGGGATGCATACCGTCACACTAGAAATAAAGTGGTTCATGTGATCCGCAGAACCAAACGAGCATTCTATCGAAATGCAATAAAGGGCAACCCAAAAAGTCTCTGGAAAATTATCATTAACATCAGTCCTACTAAATGCTCAAACCTTCCAAGCCATTTAAGAGTTGACGGTAATTAGGTGAGCAACCAAACGGAAATTGCAAATCAGTTTAACAACTACTTTGCAAATACCACCTCAGCTGTGGATCTTGGAGATGCACCTGAGAACCCGAATTGGGTCTACATCTCAAATTTTGTGTCTTCCAAGCTCCTTGTCGGCTCGCCTCTCTTTACCATTCCACCTATCACAGTTGATTTTGTAGAGTCGAGTCTCTCCCGACTACAACCAAACAAGGCTCCTGGCTTGGACGGGATCGATGGCTTCTTCCTTAAAACTTTACCATTCCACCTATCACAGTTGATACCCTATTTGTGTTCTCGCAATTGTTTCAAAAATTCTTGAACGTCATGTTCATTCTAGCTTCTATGCTTTTCTAGTCGAGCATAACCTCCTCACCGATTTTCAGTTTGGGTTTAGGCGGTTCCATTCATGTGAGCTGGCTCTAGTTTACCTTAGTGACACTCTACTATCAAATATGGACCAAGGTCTTGTAAGCGGTCTTCTCTTAATTGATCTAAAAAGGCCTTTGACTTAGTTAATCACTCAATTCTGATAAAAAAAAAAACTAAACCTTTATGGCTGCTCTGTATCTGCGCTTAGGTGGTTCAACTCCTACCTCACTGAACGCTCACAGAAAACAGCTTTTTAGGGTGCTCTGTTCGATCCACTACCAATATCTGTAGGGTTTCCTCAGGGAAGTCTTCTCATAAACGATCTGCCTCTTTATTTGTCTCCTAATCTTAAAACTAATCTTACGATATATGCCGATGATACAACAATTCTTAATTCAGGTCTTTCTCTACAACAGATTGAGGGAAACTTGAACCAGCTAGCGGTTGAGGTATCGGCATGGGCTAGTAAAAATCGTATGGCTCTTAATGCTAGTAAAACTAAAGCTATGCTGATCACCAATCCAAGAAAGCTTGCTACTCTTCCAATTCAGTCTCTCAATGTTTTTATTAATGATCGTGTTGTGGAACAAGTGTGGGAAACTAAAATACTGGGTGTAACTTTTGACCACACCCTTTGTTGGGAAAATCATGTTGAGAACCTTTTCGAGAAATTAAACCGCATCTCCTTGCTTCGTAGAATAATACCCTACCTTACTCGAGAGGGTTCCCAACACTTTTACAACGCATGTACCCATAGCCAGTTTGTATTCTGTTCTAGTGCCTGGGATTCTTGTTCTCAAACACTTCTCTTACGCCTTCTTCGTGCACAGAAACGGGCAGCCCGAATAATACTTCAAACTGACTACTCTACTCCCTCTGTCGTGTTATTTTCTAAACTGCATTGGATCCGGGTGTACGACCTTGTTAAGTGCAGAAAACTACAACTTCTCTTTAATATTCTTGTGAACACAGAAGCCCCCCTATGTCTAAGGAATAAATTCTCTTTTCTTTCGAATAGTACCAAGGTGACTAGAGGCGCAACATCAGGCAAGTTGGTGGTACCTCAGCCTAAAACCAACTCTGGCAAAGCCATGTTCTGCTACACTGCAGCTGTTATGTTTAATGAACTACCTTCCGAAATAAAGCTTCTAGTAAGAACTCCTCAAATCGTGCCCTCTACTCTCGCTTCGCTCGCTACTTCTTTTAAGTCTCAACTGAAAAAACTTTTTTTAAACAAGCTAAACTCTGTTAACCATCTTGAGAATCTTTGGTGCTTTGCGTACCGTTTCCGGCTCTGCTGTGACTGCTATTTTGTTTGATTATAAGAATTGATTAGGTATATAGGATGCTAATTGTTTATTTTTAACTACATTGAAAGCTCTTGACTGGTGTTTAAGATTTAAGTAATTTGGATATTGTAACTAATATCTTGTATTGTATTGTATTGTATTGTATTGTATTGTATTGTATTGTATTGACCAGAATTTTGTTTTGTTCCTTTGTTATCACTTGTTTACCTGTTTACGGCCTTGTCGCAATTTTGGTGTGTAAAGTGTTTTACAGTTTTAGCATTGTTGCTTAATTAATCTTAATTAGTGATGGCTTTGCTTAAGAAATCCTACTTCTTTTCACACATGGCCTTGCCAATCGAAATGAGGTGTGTAGGCATATCGGTTCAGGAATAAATTTATTCGGCTTTTTCGCCCCTTTTCTTTTTGTCGTTTTTTTCAGTTCTTAGCGATAACGACAAAATTATTCATTATTGTATCAGTGCTTCCATCAATTTGTGCAATGTTAGACATTGTTACTAAATAATATACTTCTTCTGTTATACTATTATTTGCATTTATTGGTTTACGTTCACTGCATACTTTGTGCTTCAGATGTCTTGCAGGTTGGCATTTGGCGAGAATTACAGTCTCTTACGGACCCAGCTCTCCAGTCCTTGGTTCTGGAACTACTAGATCTTTAACTGGGATCAAAGGCAACCTCCACCCTCCATAAATACAATAACGGTTGGACCAGATGGCAGAGGTGGGCATTCTCCAAGAGGGGCGTGTCGGTCATCCCAGGCAAGCCTCTTCACGTCACGCTGTTAATTACTGATCTGTGCCAAGCAGCCCTCAACAAAGGAACGGGAATCTCATCGGTTGAAGGACTAGTATACAGTACACGCTGGGCCCACAAGCTGGCAGGCTTTGAGCACTGTCATACTGACCACCCGCTGGTTAAATCTTTCGTTGAAGGTGCCAGAAGGAAGCTGGGCAGACCAATCATTCCAAAACAGCCACTTTCAATTGACTTGTTACTAGTTATTACTTAACATTATAGCTCTAGCAAGGCGTTGTCTATTTTGGTTCCCAAGCGAAAGAATGATCAAATCAGAGAGGGTCATACCTCGGTCATAGCTCGATCAGGAAAGCCAACTTGTCCTGTTACAATTACCGAGAAGTTAAAAAGTTTGTTACCAAAGCCTGATAATCTGCATTGTCCTTTGATTATACGTATTGTTAGGTCTAAGTCAGGCGATCATTTTCATAAGAGCTTGGGTATTTCATTTAAGAAATAAAACATGTTCTCCTTGCCTTCGTAGCCTGTTGCAAACCGAGGCGAATGTTTGGGAGAATTCGAGAGCAGATCAGTGAAAACCCGAGACGCAGTCGAGGGTTTTCACC
>JAOBAT010130597.1:0-12440 GCA_026413305.1 Hydrozoanthus tunicans
CTCCACAAAGAAGGCGTTGGTGCAAGCACTTTATCAATATCTATTTTATTAAGCTTGATATTTGCTCCTGAAATTCAACTTTTTTGAAAAAAGGTGGTGGGTGGCGGCACATAATACCCCACCCCCCTAAATAGGGTTCCTAGGAAGTACCATTGTTTTGACCTTTCCCTAATCCTAGGGTCGCGAGTTCGAGCTCCGGTCAGACCACTGTAATGTGGCCTTGAACAAGACACTTTACCCGACTTGTTCCAGTCGACTCAGCTGTATAAATGAGTACCAGTTCTACTGGGAGCTATCCTGCGATAGATTAGTGGCCTATTAAGAGGGAGTCAAAGACTCTCATCCGCTTAACACTACAGAAACCGGAGTTAAGCGCCGGCCTAATGGGCCAGTAGGCTATAGAGAGGGGATTTAGCTTTTAATCCTTCCATATTGAAATTAAAAGGCCTTTTACCTCAAGATGGCAGGCAAAAGAATCGGAAGGTGACAACAAAAATGCAAGTTTAAGGCGTGGCTTTAAACTACTTTATTTGACAACGAGAACCATCCCCCTGGAATGCCTTTGCCGCCCGAGGAAATTATCTCATGCCCAAAAAAGTCCAAACCTACATCCCGGATTTACAAGATTCTTTTTGCACCATTCGTAAGCATTAGAAAATTAGATGACGACCAGAGGAAGTTAAACAGAACTCTGAGGATAAAAAACTAACTCCTTCTCTTAAGAAATTAGAGATTCTCTTTTTTGGGTAAAACATGGCTTGAAAATGAAAGTTGCCAGAGTAACATCAGTCAATTTAATTAGGTTTGAGAGCAACCATCTTCTTTCCTGATAAATTTTAGGAAACGTCACTAGATTTGGTTGCTTTAGCTGCAGTTGTCGATAAGTTATGAGTGATTGACTTTGGTGCGGGTTGCTTCCTTTTATTATTCAGTGGTATGATCAGTCAACAGGAATCCATGTACGTATGATGGGGTCCTGATTTTGGCCATTTTGTGTTCTTTGTTTTTCGCGTTAGTGTTTTCTCAATGGTGTTTTCGACCCATTGCCGTAGAAAATGCATGCTTTTTCCAAACCAATCCCACTCCCTCCCCCCCCCCCCCATTTTTTAAGATGATGCTTTTCCTGTATGTTTTCAGATGGCTATAAGTGAAACAAAACCTTACACTCACACAGCATATAGGCTTGGAACCCGTCTCCCCACCGTACGTTTTGTACACTCGCCGGAAAATTATGAAAAAATGGCAACCCCTAAACTAGTCATCCATCCAGCTTTTCGGTTTAGATTTGTATGGGAGTAATAATAATAATAATAATAATAATAATAATAATAATAATAATAATAATAATAATAATAATAGTAATAATGATGATGATGATGATGATGACAATAATAATAATAATAATAATAATAATATATTTCTAGCGAGCTAATCGCCCCTACTTGCAGTCATGGACTGAATGCAAAGGACGCAGCTCATGCATGACCTCGGAGCACAGCTCCACAGACAGATAGAATCAGCTGGGTTTCGATTTTGTTGAGGGAGGAAAACCGGAGAGCCCGGAGAAAAACCCTCGGAGTCAGATTGAGATTGACAAATCTCAGCCCGCATGCGGAAACCAGGACTCGATACCGGTTCCACAAAGGTGGGAGGCACGAGCGCTAACCGCTAGGCCTTCCTGACTCCCCTGAGACTTTGTATGAGAAAACATTCGACCTTCGTGTAAAATCAAAACGGTTGGTTTAAACAACAGAAATTTAGCTGGGAAACACTAGGCGATTTTATACGCCGAACGCTGCGATTGGCGAAAATCGCTAAAATTCTTTTTGTGTTGCACTTACAGTGATAGCAAATCTCGTTGATTGCAGTGATTGGCGTTTAGGATCGCCCATATTTAGCATGTCAGATATAAGCGATTAAGTATGCTACGGTACGCATGCGCAGGTGATCAAATTCGCTGCGATCGGCGTATAAAATCGGCTAATGTGTCTACGGCTTAATTAGGGTCCATTAGAGGTGATTTGGGAAGATTATGGGTCTCAGAGTTTCTCCCCGCGCGCGCAAGAAGTAAAAAGCCCTTTTTAATACACTATACTCGATCCGAAAGTTTTTGTACGGCGCGCGGGATAGAAATGGTACGGGTACAGTCCGTGAGTAAATAAAAAGACTTCGGCTCGGTAAAATAGCAAGTACTATTTTCTTCATAGGCTTCGTGTCTAGGTGCTTTGCGCTTAGAAGATTTTACTTTATCAAAAACACTTAATCTATTCACCTCGAACTGCGGGTTCTTAATCTCCGTCAGTGCTAAATGTGCCGAGAGTTTATCCGTGTTCACAGACTACCTCTCGATATGTTCCGAGCATGAGTGAAATTTTAGTGTGGCACGGATATATATGAGACAAGTCAATCACACGACATAATAGGGAGTTTAAGATACGAGTATGCCAACGCCGACGACGACGGCAGAAAACAATAGTGAATACAATAGCTGCACGTTGGAATGCACCGTGCGCGCCAGCTGCACGTCGTCGACTTTAAAATTGCAACGTGAAAAGCTCAGTTTTGAAGTTTTTGCGACAACAAGAACGACCTACTGAAAATTATGTTAGTCTTCTTTTACCTTTAAAACAATCACTTTCCTCCTTTTCGATTCACAAAGCGTAACTTGGACAAAGGAGAAAGCAAACTAGCCATACGTGATCGAAAAGGGCAAGCAAGAAGTTTTTTTTTAGTCTGCCATCGTCGATCGATGTTGCCGTCCATAAATCTTTAACTCCCTAACCTATCCGTAGCGACCACAATTTTTTTGGTGCGCGTATTTTTTCATCTGACTAGCCGTGCAAATTTGTTTTCTGCCGTGTAAATTGGTTATTTTTTTATGTAAAGAATCGGGGTTGGAAGCGGAATAAAAGCTGAGGCCTAGGAGTGTTGAGTTCCTGCCAGAAAAATACTACTGAATACGGAATACTTCATTAAGAATTTAAAAGATTAGAAATATTAAAAAGTATGTTAGTAGGGAATTGGAATATCTATCTTGGGAGAGCAGAATAACATGGAATTTTTACATTGAGAATATTTTCGCACTTTTACCCCCGATAAAGAAACGACTTGTTAATGATTCGATTCGAAATCAGTTTTTCAATTTCAAAAATTATACTATAAAAAGCATTGGTTTGCAAAGTTTGAGAAACAGGCGATGAAAGTACGCCAAGATACGGCGTGTAGATTTTTGATTTTTTCAACGGCTAAATTAAAACTGTCCCCTCCAAAAGACCCACAATATGACGTTACAGGTCATGCGTCTCGCCTCAGTCCATCTAACATTGTGCCACGAAGTAAAGAGACAACATCTTCATAAAAACTGTTAGTTACGATGTTTTAAAGTCGATTAGGCGAGACGCACGTGTTCTGATACCCCATGTTGTTGGTCTTTTGCCTTAGAGGGGACAGTTTTCAAATTTCTACACGCCTAATCTTGGCGTACTTTCATCGTATATTTCTCAAACCTGGCAAACCATTGTTTTTTATAGTATACTTTTTGAAAATTGAAAAACCGATTTCGTGTCATATGCTCTTTTTCAGTTGCGAATGCAAGAAATTGTTGTTGGTGCACGCTAGCTCCTGTTTTATTGTTCACGTGAGTTCGGCTACAAGCTTTTTGTTTTAAGAGCAACTTTATTAGAACATCGAGGCCCAGATTGGCCGAAGTTTATGAACAATTTAAGAACAAGTTGAAGCTTGGACTGGATAACTAGATTGTTTTCAAAAGTGTACGATTACTTACAAGTAATCATCGGAAACCGTCGCGGGAAAACCAAATAAAAATCCGCGCAAACTTGAATCACACTTATAAAATTGCTTCCCATGCGACACCTTAGGTTTTGCTTTTATTCGATTTTTAACCACATATAGAAATAAGAACAAGTTAAGAGCAATTTGCGGCTCAAATCGCACAAAAAATTAAGAACAATGAGCATTGACCAGTTCCTAAAAAAACGGTGTAGCAGTTACTTTAGCTGTTTTTTTTCTCACCGATTACCTAGTGGTATACATTCAGTGGGCTCGAGTGTTGACCTCATTTGCTATTTACCTCTTTGTAGTTCTTCCAAAATTACATAAACTTATGCATTACGAATAAAGGAAATTTTAAAACAAGTAAACACCGGTAGAAACATGGTGCTCAAAAGATTATGTGATAAACTTTGTTTTTATGGTTGTTTTTAAATAAAAATAATTATAACAACAATAGTTATATGGGGATAACAACAAACCAGAATTACACATGGTTATTGTCGAAGGCAGGTTGTTTCTACGGGTACCTTAAAAATGTAGTTTTTCTTGAATTGATAAACATATTTTGTGTCGTATTATTGTCTTTTCATCAATGGCGGTAGTGAGGGGCAGCAAATGAAATCTGTCTTGTACTGTCTGTCAATTTAATCAACCAATCAGATCCAGAAGTTTGTCGCTGGCCTTAAGTAATCTCATGACAACATAAGCCTTGTTTGTAGCAAAAATGAAACCTCTGCTTCTATTTTTACCAAAACAGTTTTAAATGGAGGCATAAAACCCTTGTCTTATAAAAATAATATTATGCCTCGAGATTTTTATTAAAATCTTAAACCTGCACAAGCTGTAGCTAGAGGTAACGGTTCGAAGGATTATATGGAGCAAAATTTAGGCTTTCAACGAAAATAAAAGATTAGAGGTTTTTGAGATACGATGGAACACTCACGAAAACACTGTTACACAAGTAAACAAGATGAAAAACTCCAATTTAAAATGAATTTCGATCTGTTTGTTTCTATACTTTGAAACTTAGCTGCAAATCAATGTCAAGTAATGTTGTCATTTGGTTGAGAAATTATCATAAACCCGTACAGCGCTTAAACTGTGTAGCACAAAGCAATTATTGACGATGCTCTCGTCACGTCCGAACGCTAGCAGCAGCAAATGCAAATTGTGCTATCTTGAAAAGCGCGTGACAATGCACAATTTGTCGGTTTTAAGTGTGAAAATTCATGCTAAATCTATGAGCCGAGAGTTCTAACGCACTAATCAAAAATAATTATTAAAGACAGTTGTCAGGTGTTGGCAAAAATTTTCGAAGGTTCGCAAAGTTTTATTATTTGTCTTTGTACTGGCTTTTCATGATTTCAGACCTTTCTAAAACTGTAAACACAAGAACAGATGGTTTTCATTGTGTGGTCTACGAAAATAATTTTTTTTTCAATAAAATCTGATTACTTCAATTCGAAACGAGTCAAAATATTTAACTAAACGTACAAACTTTCTCCCCCTGATGCGACACTTTCAGGAATAATGCAATATTAACTTTTGTAAGCTTTTTTGGTTGTCGATATAGTTGACCTGTCAACAGCGCTCGCCCAACCGTGATCAATTCTGCACCTTTAGCGGTTCATTAATATTTATTACACGTGAAAATGATAGGCAATGAACTGCATGTAAACACCGACCTCGTGTTTATAATCTTCAATCGCAGTTTGTGAACGGAGCGTCCAGAAGGCAGGAATGCGACGATTTTTTTTTTGATAATGTACACTTGAAAAGATCAATATTTTGAACAGTCTTGCATGGAACAGAAATGGAGACTATGTCGGAACCGCTCGATATTCCAATTGCTATGTCAGAATGGTTTAAAAAGTTACGGGAAGATAAAGAGAAAACATATGCTTTGAAGGCCGAACATGAAGACTCGGAAACTTTTGAAATTATCCATCAGACAAAGTCTTCAAGCCCGCACTCGCACTCCCCTCCAGGTCAGCTTGAAGTGACTAAATTTTCCGCCCCAAAGAAAATAGAAAGGCCGAGGCGACACTCCGGTTACGAACCAGATTTGGACGAAATAAAAGAAGACGAGGTTGTGTCGAACACCGACAAAATAAATGCAATAGATTTGGCGGCGATTCATCGCGAAAGAGCAAAGGAAACAGGTCATCTTAAGAGGGAAGACGGACGAATGTGGAGATACAAACGGTACAAATCTTACAGCGGAGGAAGGCCTAGATCAAATACGTGCTAAAAAGAAATTAAAAGACCTACATTGGTTGTTGAAGTCCTCGAAAAATTCAGCTGTACATTTACAATGGCGTAAGTGGGATTTGATATATTGTGCTTCGGTTGAACTGCATTGTAAATTAGGTTGTCCATGTTGAGACTTAAAGTAGTGGAAAATAATTCGTCTGCGTTTTTGAATTCGTTTACAGTTTTTTCTTAAAAACACCAACTGGAATCTTGTGTCAACAAATGATTTCTGCTACATGTATGTTTTGAAGTTTGTTGCCAGTCACTGAAATAAGGCATGAATATGTTAGAAGCTTTTATTGAAAAGTTGTCAAGCTATTCCACGATAACGGGCAGTTGGCCAAAGAACGTAACTGCAGCTCGCTTGTCTTTTGCTAGCTTTTTACGAACCAAAATTTTCTCTTTATATAAGTGTTTACATTTTGACGAAATGCACGTGACGGGTTGATTTTCTTGTTTTCTTATCGCTATAAGACATTGCAAAATTCGTAATAACGAACTAAACAACTTGTATGAAACTAGTTTTGGACGTTTTGTCGAATACTGTAGGTTTAACTTGTTGACCGCCTACAAAAAAGTGCAAATCTTTTTTGCAAACGAGTTGTTTGTCTTCTGAGGTGCTGACATGATTGCATAAATTATACGCGTCTTTCGAGGGTGTTTGTCACTACGGCGTTAATTTGTTTCCAGTACCCTTCTGTGGTGCCAAATAAGTGGACAAACACTGTTCAGTGTTATCATTTTGAAGTATCATGTCAGTAATTCGTGAGTCATGGCGATATTTCGGGTTCAGAAGAAAATTATAAGCAGAATTCAACCTTTGGCTCGATTTTCAAAACAAACTGCGTGCGATTTTACGTCATCTCGTGAGGCGAACACTTTTTCTCACACTTATCAGAACTAACGCCCACTAAAGGACTATAAAAATTAATTCCACTGTCCACTCGCCTTGCAACTTTAGCTATGTTTATTTATGCGGTGTATAATTTGAAATGAAGAAATTTTATTGTTTCGTTTTGCACTTCAAGCAAGTGAAACAGGTCACGTAGGCACGTGACAGTGCGACTGGGCCAAAAAACATCTCTTACTACAGACCTTTCCTCCATATGGCGCTTTAAGTTACTTGCAAAACATAAAACTATATTTTGCTAGAGTATTGGTGGAAGTTGGGCAGGTGTCTTCTATGATTCTTGAAAAAAATATCGGCCCTTTCTGTTTTGAATCCATAATTGGAAATCGCTGTGTTTAAAGGCTTTGTCGTAAACAAACTTATATAGACAAGAACTTGACAGATAGGTTAAGTTGAAAACACACCAGATAAGTTATCAATAGCTTATCACAGTCTTCTTGGAGGATTTAGCCTTAAAAGTGGAAAAGCAAGACCAGTTTAAGTTTTGTGATTTCAATCGCAAGTCTCGCGAGTACGTGAACGGAATATGTGGCCGAAAACTATGTAAGATGCAAGACTGCATGACGTCTTGAACTGTTTGTGCTAATATGAAATCAAACCCGCGCCGTAGTTCTCAAATTGTGTTGTTTTTTTCTACAAAATGAAAGCTTCTAATGTGATCAGTCTTTATTTTGAAAGGCAACAATTTACTGCTAGATTATATTAAAGTTATATAATATTCTAGTCAGTTTTCAAGCAAGATGTTTATCAAGAGTCGGTAGAACCGACAAAACAATTTAACTGAATTGAGCAAAATATTGCCCGGGGGAGATGTTGTTATGATGAATCGAAACATGGCATAGATCCAAACGGATTTGGTGTTTAACTGTAAAGGGCAGTTATTGCAAAAGTAAAGTCAAATAAGCTGAAAATATTGCTACTTTATTACTAAAATGAAAAAAAAAGCAATGTATATATATTTACTGAAAACGCAAAGCGTTGAACAATCCATTTGATTTTACAAACATGTTTTGTAGCTTTTCATAGCTGTAAACTGTATATCATTTTGTACATAATACAATATCGTTTATTTTTGAGCCGTCATTTTCTTTTAACACTTTCATTGTCGTCTCACTAGACATCTTTTATCGGAACCGCACTAAGCGACCTTTAGTTCTAAAGGCTTTCCGTTTAAGTAAATTAACTGTAAACTCGTTAGAATTGCCAGTTTAGGATTTCAAAAAAGTACTACTCTTTTTAAAAAATAGTGGCTTTAGGATTTTAGCAAGCAAAGAAAGATTTTCGCTCCTGAAAATATAACACAGCATGATTTGTAAAGAATCCTAACTTCAAACTTCAGTTATAGAGAAAACTAAAATCGTCTAGGTCAAAATATATGTTAATTAGTTAGAAATACTTGGGGAAACATAAAAAATGTAGGATGTAAATAGAGACGGACATATTTTGTTAGATCGTTATATGAAGTTAATGAATAAAAATTCTTTTGACAAAATTGAGTACTGTGTATTATTCTCTGCGGATTCAAACAGCATTAGAACGTCGATTTAGGGAAGATTTTTTTAAATTAAAGTTCAATTCTTGAGGTTCACTATCGAATCGTGTAGAAGTATCGTTTCCTGAAGATATATTTTTTTAGTGGCTATACGGGTATGATCGGTATATTGTAAACAATAATGAAACTGGCTATGTGTTTTTCGTGATTGATATAAATGATAATGAAGTGTTTTAGTTTCATAATATTACGCAGTACTTTTGTTTCTCTCGTTCGCTTAGAGAGCAAATATAGAGCAGCCGTGTACCCAACAGAAATATTGGACGAAAGCCCTTTGGTGAACGTCCTATATACTACGCGCGCGCCTATCACGTGATTCAGCGTATTTTAACTTTTTTTTACTTATTTATTTTTTTGCTGTTTTTTAATACATTTAGGACATGTGTGATGGGAAAGCCATCACGCCCTTTGCGTTTTCTATTTACATTAGCAAAATAAAGTATTTTATAAAAAACAACTCGCTATTAGTCTTACTTACACTAACGAAGTTTTCCCTGCAAATTGGCGTTGGTCCGACTACGCCTCTGTTTTTCGGAGAGTTCAGAATTTGTGATGAGGAGGAATTTTCATTTGTTGTCCTAACAACAATCTGGATGATTTAAAAGAGCGTTCATCAAATGGTAGGTGCTCTTTTCATGTCAAGAATCATCTCCATTGCACTTATACTTTCATTTCTTCATTTAAATTCAAGATTTAAATTTATTAAATCTTAGAAAAGAATGACTTCTTATAATATCCCATAGCGGTTGTATAACTGTGCTTTAAGATTATTATTCAGTATAATAATGTAAATAAAAGTAATAACAAAATAAATAATAATTAAAAGTAGTTAATATTTATTTTTTACTATTTATTGTTATTATCATCATTATCATCATCATCATCATCATTATTATTATTATTATTATCATTATTGTTATTATCTTTATTATTATTTTTGTTATTATTGAACACTTATTATCCGTTGAAGTAACGTGGGGTCACGGCAAGTTTCACCCTCTTCTAGCAGAACTACTGCGTTCATAAAGTTATAGCCTAGAATTTGAGATCGAATTTCTTTTCCAAAAATTCCTTTTTTCAGTTTTAAAAATATCTTTCGGCAGCCCATATATATCAATGTAAATAGTACATCTTCAAAAGTTTTCTTTTAAATTGTAAGTTTTAATACGTAGTGAGTCAGTTTTATTGTTCTTGATGGTTGAAATAAAGTTATTTTGAAATTTTGATATCGATTAATATTCAAACCATTTGCGCCTTTTGCTATTTTTCGTACCATTAGCTTTGAAAACTCCATTTGAGTTCATGATCATGGTAATTGTAGTTCTTAGTTAATGCATGTTTGTTTTTCATAAACCTCTATTCAGCTAGCTGTAGCTAGCCAGCCTGTTTGCGTTAAAGAAACATTTTCTACGGATTATTGTAATGCTTTTAAGACTAATCTAAGACTTGTGTTTTTGACATTTTGACAATGACTTGCCTGTTTGCGGCTATCCGGAACAGACTGTTTGTGGCGGTTAATAATTATGTGACAAACAACTTCTGTCGCTTTTTTGTATAAAGAATGGATTTCCTGTTTTTGTGCAATTTTGTTTTCATAGCTATTTCATATCTTGAAAAATAGCATTCCAAAGCGAACTTGTTTATTACGATCAAATGCAGCATACAAACTGTTTTTTATTCAATTTATGCGCTTTCAAACATCAAAATCGAAGTAGGATGTGTTCTTTGTTTCACTGCAGGTGAAAAAACAGACGACTGTAATGCTAAATTGTTAATATATATACTCGTTAGTAATATAATAATTTTATTTTTGTTATTTGTGAAAAATAATTTAGTTCTATTAGCATCTAATGTTCTCTTGTTTCGTGTTCCTTTTTTAGAAAAGAGCGGTTCATTAATCAAGCCAACTTCAAGCAAACTTCATCCTCTCTTAATTTATTTACTGTCTTGAATTCATTAAAAGCAATTTTTGCTATTTTCCGGATCCTTGGAAATCACTCTCGACTAAAATACGCGACAAAACTGAATAGTAAAGCCAATATTTTACTCTTTGTTGTTTTTCCGGCTACAATTATATTTCAAGTGTGGGATAAACGAAGTTGATTAGATCAGTGTTGTTTTTTTTTCTTTTAAGAGTAGCCGTCCAGTCTAGTCTCGCAATAGAATCACTGAATCGCTCGGTTTTAACACAAAGGTATAGTATTTATACGCGAAGAAAATCGTACTTGTCTCTGCACTATCTTGTAAAATAGCATGTTTTTCATACCATATGACAAAACCGCGTGCATACGTATCCTGAAACTGGCTTAAGAAATGCATGTATTTTGTATTGGACTGAATATTTCGTCAGGTTAAGAATACATCATGTGCTTGTAATTAAATGGTATAGACGCTCTCTTTTATGAGATCCAGTAAATTTGGCTGAGGCTCACGACATTATATTATACATTGTTCTTACTTTTTTGCGATTTGAGCCTCGAATTGTTTTTTTATTCTTTTTAGTTCTAGATGTGTTTTTAAATCGAAGAAAAACTATGCCTAAAGTAGTGCAATTAATACACGCGTTGCAAAACGAATTTGATCAGTTCGTCCTTGCGGATTTATCGTCGATTCGCAGTCGGGTCACTTCCAGTGATCATGAACAGATCGATATGTGGTGAACGCGTTCCAAACTAAAATGGGTTTTTCCAAACTTCAATTTTTTAGTGTATTTCTTGAGATTATCTTTGAACTTACGGCAATTTTATTTGAACTACGCAATTTCTACCGACAAACGCACCGACTTACTAGAAAATATGGTTTTCTTACCGATACTTGAACGAGTTCGGCAAAAAAAACATTAATTGTGTAGGTCTTTGAAGGACGCAGAACTTCTGCAACCTTTTACCCTTAAAAATTTTGACAAAAAACCGCTGGTTTTAGATGTTAATCAAACGAAGGACGCAGAAATTCTGCAACCAATTAACTTATTTGATTCTGTTAACAAAGAACACGAATCTGCAAACAGCCGTTAGAGTATTTCTACCAAACTTTTATTCAAATAGTTACCTGGTTATATTTTACATTTACCTATAAACAAATATCTGCTCATTAAAAACTATTCGTTTCGTCGTTTCAAAATAGAAACACTACATAAAACTACATTTCAGTAAATAATACAATGAACAGTTACCCTTTTTACAATATATACATAAAAAATGGTTACAATATATATAGAATGAAATTATATGCAATGACTACTCGATAAAAACTATTTTGTTTTCTTATCTATCTGCGTTGTTTTTAAGTAAAGCATATTTTTCTTTTAAATGCTTTCTAGTTGTTGGCTGCAACTTCATATCATCATTTAATTTAAAAGCATGAAGTATTATGCATGCCTTTGGCAATACATCAGTCCATGGTTGTGCAGATCGCGTGTAATTCAGAGGGGACCATTTGCCCCTATACGTTCCTTTCCAATAATGAATTTTGAATTCGTCTTCCAGGAGCTCTTTTATCACTCCAATTACTGGCTCTTTGTTCCAATTGGATAATAACACGGCTACAAATTCCCCAATGAGAAGCCCATCCAGAAAGCTGTCCACACTTTCGACAGGATTTTCTCTCTCTTTTCGGGGAACGTACCTTCCAGTGTAAATCTGTAGACAAGTGTAAAATAAAATATTTTAAAATGTGAATTACAGAAAATAGAAATTGGGAACCCGTACAGATGAAAATCGCTTTTTTATATAAATACTGTAACACAAAAAACTATGCATATATTGCCAGAATATCAGAAACAACTAGCCACTGTTAAAATTGTTGACAAGAGTGCTCACAGGAAATAAAGAGGAGCAGTCAGTCAGTCTCCCAGGTCAGTAATTTTCACTATTAGAGTTTGAAGCTAAGTCCAATGTTAGTAGCCACAGAGACTGCAGAGCACGTTGAAAAGTT
>JAOBAT010130608.1:0-12438 GCA_026413305.1 Hydrozoanthus tunicans
GAAAGAAAGAAAGAAAGAAAGAAAGAAAGAAAGAAAGAAAGAAAGAAAGAAAGAAAGAAAGAAAGAAAGAAAGTAAGTAAGTAAGAAAGAAAGAAAGTTTAATTTTCGTTGAACATCCTCCAAGGACATCTGGGATTATGTTATGCTGGTAGATTTTATACCCTGGCAGTAGTTTCTTCGACTCATACCGTTGCGTAGCGTATTCCAGAGTTCTTGGCAATTTTCTCCTCACTATTCGTCACCTAGGGACAACTCATTTCCAGTAGCATAATTAACTGTCTTCTTTTCCATGTTCACTCAGTCCTTGCATCAATTCTGTTGCACCTCACCTCCGCGTTCTCCGCGTTCTCCGCGTTCTCTGCATACAGAGGCACATCCCAGTACGCCTTTGCCCGTTCATTTTCATACAGTGCTTTAGGAGTTGAGCCTGCGAATGCCATGATGGCTACGTATCGAGTAGATCCAGATCCGCCAGCATCTCAAAAAACCAAGATTGAGTGCTGCGTTATGGCGATTCATGTATCTGGTATTCGCTAAGGCACTGCATCCTGCTAACACATGAGCTTGCGTTTCTGGTTCTTTACGAAACATTCGGCAAAGGATATCTTGCCCCGTGTTTAGTCCCGTCCTTTTTTGATGATATATTTTGGTGGGGTGATGTTGCTGGTACAGCTCTCGAAACCCCGCGATAGTACGGGTGGGGGCCACTCTCCACTCCGACATCCAGCTGAAACATTCCTTGCCAACTTCCTCATCATCCTATCGCCGCTCATTCTCGTCCCCATATCCCATCGCTTTTCTTAGCCGGCGGGGCCTTCGCACAAGAAATCGATTTCTCGTGCAAAGGCCCCGACGGCTAAGAGAAGCGATGGGCTCTGGGAACGAGAATGAATGCTGCTCCATTGACTTTCCCGGCCACGCCTCTTCTCTCATCTCATCAAACTTCCCTTCGGTTGCGCTCTCTTCAACCATGGACGTCCTACCTCGTTCGCTGTTACCTCTGATGTGTTATCAGACTCTCTGACAGCTGTTGGCTCTGGGAAGTTCGGGTCAAGCTTTAACCCGAGCTCTTGAGTATACTTCATCGCTTCCTTCACAAGAGATCGTCCCCCCCCCCCGCTTCTTGTGCCTTTTCCTCGAAATTCCTCGTAGTTTCCATTGTTGGGTCTTGATGTCACCGACTTGATTTTCGTAAGTTTGTGCTCGTGCTCGATACTTCTGAGACCACGCCTACCTTTCCTTCTGGAAAGCACATCTGCGCTACAGATTATAGCGGGTGTTTTCCTCCGTTCTTTGTAACTACTAGTCTTACGTGATTCCCTGTCAGCTCCCCGTAACTCTGCCAGTGTCATCGTCTGAGTCCACATTAGATATCCAATTATTATAATTATTACTACTATTATTACTACTACTACTACTACTACTACTACTACTACTACTACTACTACTATTATTTTTGTTATTGTTGTTATTGTTGTTATTATTATTAACATCTTGGTGTAGTTTACATGAATGAGATGAGTTTTTCGTGAAATGTCTTAAAAACTTTTATTATCAGAGACACAAAGCAATGAATTATAAACAGCTAATGAGCGCACGCCATTCAGCTGGCTGCATTAGATAAATTTAGCAAAGATAACGTGACGATAACGCGTGTTTACGTGCGCGCGCACAGCTCGAGGGGCCTTAGAAGAAGACGTCACGTGAAAACTAATCTCGTACCCAGATGTTCTCCCTCCCGAGGTCTGGGTACGAGATTACGTGAAAACATCAAAACACAACGCGACCTCTCAGGCCCTCCAGTTGTGCGCGCGGTAAAACAGACGTCACGTTTCCATCGCGTTGTATTTGCTGAATCTATCTTGTTATCAGTTAATAGAACGCTCGCGATTGTCTCTTCTTTGATTATGATGTATGTAGCTTGCGACCCGGCTCTCCTGAAGCAGAAAACCGAGCCGCTTGCCTTCTTCAGGAAAGCCGGCTCCCAGGCGATGACGTATGTCAATAAAAAAACGTAACAATGTCGTGGAATCGAATTACTCAAATACGACTCGCCTTGGCCATGGTGTTGCTGTTGATCAACAGAATGATTGTTGTTTCAGATTCTTGTGAATTATTTTGTGTTTATGAAAGAAACTTTTATAGATATCTACCTAAACAATTATATTTCAACGAAAAATGCAAATGTAATGTTTGACAGTGTTTCAAAACGTTCTCAAAGAAGAAAAAGTTTGAAAAACAAGGTTGGTTTTGCGGATGAAAACTATCAAACAGGAGAGTTAGAGAAAAAGGGCAAAAGTATGATTGAAAGTGAATCTGTTGAGCTACCCAACAAAAAGATCAATGCAAACCCCCCTACGAGTAATAACATGAAGACAGCTTCTAAATGGTGAGTCGAATTTCAACTTTTAATTTCAGTTTACAACAAATACAGTTCACAGTACCTCACCCGCAGGTAGTAAATCTAATCGAGGCGGGCACGAAATATGTATAAATATAATTAGTACATACCAGCTCGGCTACGCACGATTTGATTGGTTCAGAAATAGTAGCTATGAGACAATATTTACCTCTGAAATAGTAGATATAACATCCAAACAAAATGGTGGACGGAGGTAGTCGCTTCGCGTCCGTTTGGGACCATGATAGGTATACTGAAAAAGTTTGCTATGAAAACACGGGAAGTTTAAACAGCCTAAAGATTTTCACCGTTTTACGCCTGCCCATTTACAACATTTTGTAGTTGACAAACTGTCAAATACGTTTGTTACATATGTCTGGCCACGCTAAGTGATTCAAGTATTAAAAGTGTTTCTTTTTCTTAAAAAACTTTCGTTTGCATGAAAGGAAAAGTTGCCTCGCTGGTATATACTAAAATACTTACACTATTTCAATTTCGTTGGGTAGTGACTTAATGAATATCTATCTCGCCCCTTCGGCGCTCAGTAGATATTCTTCCACTATCCACCTCAATTGAAATAGAATAAGTGTTAAATATATCCAGTTCGGAAAATTTGCAAAAGAGAGAGCTAACGACCAGATAACCAATAAAGTTGCAAAATATCCAGACAAACATGATCTCACATAATCAATATATGAATACCTAGATGATTATTTTGCATAATTAACATAGTAGACGAGTAATAAATTGATAAATAAGTTACTTAAACTAATTACAAAGTTGGGGCGAAGATATATACAAAAACTAAGCATTAGATTTTGTTCATTTTGTTAATCGGTGTTGGTGTATCAAGACAGTTATCCTCCTCAGCAAGAATTGCTAACAATGGAAGGTGAAAATTCATTTTAAATTTTTTCTTTTTGAACGACAAGCGAATGCTTACGGGAATGTAAACCACACCAAATCTAGCAAGCGAATTTAAAACATAATTTGTTTTTGAGTGTTTAATTTGGAAATTACCCGATGAGGTGAATTTTAAAACCTTGAGTAAATTAAAAACAACAGTGATGAGAATAACTAAAATTTGTTCCAAGATATGAAATGGTAAACAGCTTGGCGCTCGGGTTGGCTAGAAATTATCTCATAACCAAAAAACGCGACGTTATTGTAAAACAAAGAGTGTAAACTTTTGAAATGTTGATAAGAACAAATAAAGCGTTGGGAAGAAATCAATGTAGAACTGCCTAAAAGTTTATCTTCACACCTTTTCTCAGCATTTCAGAGTTTTTAGAAGATAAATCAACAGAGGCAAAAGCTCAGGGGTATCCAAGGGAGGATCTTGTCTCAAGTAGAAAATGGTGCGATGCTATTTCTCCATTGAAAACTGAGCTGTCATCAAGAAAAGACAAAACGACAGAAGTTATGGAGTTCCACACAGCGACAGAGCAGTTCACTGCTTATCTGAGAGCAGAAAAAGTAAGTCAAGTTATTTGAACTATTTTGAATAAGCGTTTAAGCGCAACGATTGTGGGAGTCAGGATAGCCGATCGAGTGGTTATAGCACTCGTGCCGAGTCCCACTTCTGTGATCCAGGGATCGAATTCTGGGCTCCGCATGCCCAAATGGGCTGAGGTTTGTCTATCTCAATCCATTAAATTTTCAATCTCGAATATTGCGATTCGCGCGTTCTGATTGGTTCATTCAATCTCGGTTATCAGCTCATATTCCGAGTTCACCAAATATGGAAACTGGCTGTAGTGTTTGCAAAGCCAAAAATAGGTTCTGAATAAAATTTAGCTGTTATTTTTAAGTATGGAAGAATTTGGAAAACTAATTAAATCTAATAAAACAAGTATTCCATTCACGCTTGTTGGATATGAAATTATTTATAGCCAATCTACCATCTCATATCCAACAAGGGCGAATGGAATAACTGTTAAATAACTCCGAGGTTGTACACGAGTTACATACGAGATAAATAGCGAAAGAGGTACATGGTTGCCTACAAATCTTCTCATAGCCCGCAACAAGAGCGAATGGAATAATTGTGCTGTAAATTTCTTGCGTTTTCCAAACTTAATGAAACTTGAGAACAGCCAAGCCTTAATGTTATTCAGAACCATGTTTCAGATTTGCAACCATACACAATCAGTTTCCATATATGGTCAATTCAGTATATAAACAGATAACAGAGATCGCGTGAACCAATCAGAACGCTAGAAACATGATATTAGAAGAAGAAAATTTAAAATAAGCACTGTTTTAGGCATGCAACAGGAAAATCAACTAGTAACTTCTGTGTCGTATGTATTCGAAAGGACAAAGCCACTGATAAGGTTGTGGAACAAAGGAGACAACATTTAATGAATGGATTGCAGTCCTCACCTCAAGACAAAAGACAGCTGGGTAAGTTTAACAACGTCCAACTTTCCTTACATATGAAAATACAAACGGATTCTCCACCACTATTATAACGGGATTATAATGGAGTCTCAACCAGCACTATTCTCGTTTTTAAGGAACCACTCGCAAGGCAGAGGATTACCAGGAACGAAACCTTTGTTTTACGGTGGACGTTCTTAATTCTTCTTCCATCTTGTCGGGTCGAGTGTCAGGCTTGATCTGAACAAAACTAGAGCTAAACCAATAAGACTATGCTGCTCAATGAGATCTATTTAACAATTATTCCAAGAGCGCGCGTTGGATATGAGATGGTAAATAGCCGACGAGGCGCAAAACGTCAAGCATCTCATATCCAACAAGCACGAATGGAATAATTGTTTTATTAAATTTAATTAGTTTTCTAAACTCTTCCATACTTAAAAATAACAGCTAAATTTTATTTTGAACCTATTTTTTGACTTTGCACACACTACAGTCAGTTTCCATATTTGGTGAATTCCGAATATGAGCTGATAACCGAGATTGAACGAACCAATCAGAACGCGCGAATCGCAATATTCGAGATTGAAAATTTAATAATTTTGTTTATTCACCTTGAAAGTTCAATCTTTAGCTTAAACTCCATAATACCGTATGGAACACCTAAAGACTAAATTATCCGCCTGATGAATTTGGCCGCTCAGCAGTTCTTTATCTGCAGGCAAACCCGCACAAGACTTATTTACACCAAAAATACCCTCTCATGGACGGCGGAAAGGGGAGGGGGAGGGACTGTGTCCCCCATTAATTTGGTTGGGGGCCAGCCCCTCTCCCCCGCCCTCCTTTCAGATTTTGAAATGACCTATTACAATTTCCACTGTGCCCCCTCACTAATAGATTTTCGCTTCCGCCGCTCATGGCTCTGACAGCCTAGCAAGGTTTAAATGCCCATGTGAGAAACTCGTGAGATTTCATGACAATAATGAAACTGCGTCCAAATACTATCAATAATTTAATTCGTCGCTTTAAGCTATGAAGAAGTGTAATTCATTCAATTTCATTCTCGTACACTCTAGGTGTATTTTAAGTACTCCCTTTTGGTTTTTGCAGCGAGAATCCCCTCACCCCCCTCCCACCCGGCTACTATCTATCCTCTACCCCCTACCTCCTACCCCCAAACCAACTTAATACTCAATATTCGCAAGGGTTGACAGAGATCAGAGTGAAAGCAAGCAGGCGTTACAAGAGGCTGGAATCGATTCGAGGTGACTTCCGGCCATGGTTTACACTGGTGATGTCCTTTGTGCAGTTGAGTATTGTGGCCTGGGAGTGCGGAAGCGGGGGCCTGGACACAATTAGCGTGTGGCCTTACACAAGTAGTTATAATGGTAAGAGGGACTGTTTCACGGTCTTTCTTGTAATCTATTTATAACTGAACTGAACTAAACTGTATATTTTTAGCTAGCATTTTCTGAAGATGACTGTCGGATGACAGCCGAAAACAATTTGGTTATAAAAATGGAATGGTTTCTAATACTGACCTTTATCAAACCTTATTTGTTTAAAGAGCATATGACACGAGATCAGTTTTTCAATTTTAAAAAAGTTTACTATAAAAAAAATGGTTTGCCAAGTTTGAGAAACATTCGATGAAAGTACGCCAAGATACGGCGTGTAGAATTTTGAATTTTTCCCGCTAAAAGCGTCCCCTCCAAAAGACTTAAGTTAAAAAATATTTTAAAGAATACCTCGAGATACATCATCAGCCCCAGTTTTACTTTTAGATTTAAAAAAAAATTTGAACAGGCAGTTGTTGTTGGACAGGCAAACTTTCAATTTGTTGAAATCTGCTGCTTTAACCTTTGGCCTAAAGTCAAAAAAAAATATTTTAAAGAATACCTCGAGATACATCATCAGCCCCAGTTTTAATTTTAGATTTCAAAAAAAAATTGAAAACTTGCCTGTACAACAACTGACGTCATCAGTTAATAACATTATTTAAAAGTTATTATGTTATTAGGGGGCTTAAAATGAAAATTCTAGCGTAACAGGTTCTTAAAACCCAGATTGTTATACGTTGGCTATTCTTGTTTATTGTATAATACTAATGAAATACCAGGATATTTCCTTTTATCTTTGAGCTTGATCGTGCGCAGTTAAGATACTATTCAGTTTATTATTCACGTGTGAGGATATTGTTGTCGCCATGGTTACTAACATGATACCCAATTACAAGAAAGCTTCCCGCTGAGGCGCGCAGCCGACTCTTTAAAAGATGTTGTGTTTTATGTAAGAATTTTGTCGGTATTTATAAAATGTACAATTTTTATCTTCCCGTGCTGAAATCACCTTACTCTTACTATTTCTAGCGACTTCTAATGTTAACGGTTTGGAAAAACCGCTAACATTTAGTACTCGTTAAAATTGATTCGCGCTAAAATCAAGATTCTTCCCCCTCCCCCCTCCGTCCTCGAAACCCATTTCAAAATTTGATGGATGTTATGTTTGATTGTCATGTTCACGACTTCTAATTCATCTACACTTTGTTGTGTTCCTGAATATGTAATTTCATCTAACAAATGTTCAAAAAAAAATCCTTAAAATCGCTAAAATTAGTTGTCGCTAATTCTTTCTCAAACAAAATCGCTAGATTTAGTAGTGGCTAAAAATAGTAGGTAACCTGTAGAATTCTCTCACAAGTGAGCAAAGCGAGTTATACTTTCAGCACTTGAAGATGAAATATGTATCTACACGCGGCATTGTGTACATGTTATCTTATATATACATCTTTGACGAACATTCATTAAACAACCTCCTGTTCCTTTTCAGTTACTGAATCACTTGGTGGTAGATCAAATATAAAGTACAAAACAATACCGAATATGTGGGTTGGACCTACAGTACGGCACTTGATTGCAATGGGGGCGTTTTTCCCAGCATGTATCAGAGGAGAGCACGAGCTTCGACTTTATAATGCAAGACGGGGAATAACAGGCGGTTTCACTGCAGATTTGGGTTGCTGTGAAGTCGAGAACGTCAACACTGCGGGCACTACAACTGAGGTATCGACCTGTTAGCCATGCTGTATTACGTTACAACATAAATTTCATCCAATCCTAACAAAATGTTATGTAATGTAACACAACAAAATGCAATCTAATGTAACTTAACCAAATGTAATCTAATGTAACGTAACAAAAGGTTATGTAATGTAACGTAACAAAAGGTAATGCAATGTAACGTAACCTAATGTAACGTAACGCAACCAAATGTTATGTAATGTAACGTAACCAAATGTACAGTAACGCAACCAAGTGTCATGTAATGTAACGTAACAAAAGGTAATGCAATGTAACGTAACCAAAAGTAATGTAATGTAATGTAACACAACCAAGTGTTAAATAATGTAACGTAACAAAAGGTAGTGTATAGTAAAGTAACGAAAGGTATTGCAATGTAACGTAACAAAATGTTATGTATTGTAACGTAACAAAAGGATATGTAATGTAACGTAACAAAAGGTAATGCAATGTAACGTAACCAAATGTAATGTAACGCAACCAAATGTTATGTAATGTAACGTCACAAAAGGTAATGTATAATAAACTAAGTAACAAAAGGTAACGTAATGTAACGTAACAAAAGGTAATGTAATGTAACGCAACCAAATGTTATCTAATATAACACAACCAAATGTAATGAAATGTATCACAGCCAAATGTAATACGGCATAACGCAACCAAATATAGTGCAATTCGTCACAAAGCAATCTTATGCAAGGTAACGCATTCTCTCCTCAGAAAGACTGTGTACAGTTATCAAGAGGCCTTGGAAAGTGGAGAGAAAAGCGATGCAGTTCACGCACCATTCAACAAGCACGAGTTTCTCACGTGCTTAGGCCGTGCTGCTACGGTTTGGCGCCAAAATGTAAACTGACCAATGCAGAGCATTGTCAGGTGATTAACGGTCGATTTCACTTTCTTGCCGAGCACTGTTCAGAGGTAAATGAAATGATGTACTGCAGCCGAAAATGAAAGTGTTAGCAAGATTATCTTTCTTTTAGCTAAATTCAATCTACGAGTTCAAAATTTTATGATTTAAACGACGTTGAATCAGTTGAGACAGCGTAACATAAAAGGGAAATTTGTAACTGTGAACCGACCTCACTTGCGTAAAGACACAAAGATAAAAAAACTACCAAATTCAATGAACTGTGTGCTTCATTCTTGTTTCTGTTAAAGAAAAGGTCAAAACAATGGTACTTCCTAGGAACCCAATTTAGGGGGTGGGGTATTATGTGCCGCCACCCACCACCCTTTTCAAAAATGCTGAATTTCAGGAGCAAATATCATGTTCAATAAAATAGATATTGATAAAGTGCTTGCACCAACGACTTCTTTGTGGGAGAAGAGTCGATAATACAATAAAAACCGATACCCCTAAATCAGATTTTGAGAAATTGAGCTCTGAAAAAGTGGGGAGGAGTGGGGTAGGGGGTATGTGCCGCCACCCACCACCTCCCGCGACAAAATTGGGTCCCTTAAAAATACCATTGTTTTGACTTCTTCCCTTAACCTGCTTACACTATGCAGACTACACATCAACGTGAAAGCATATACCAAGTACAAGGAAAACGGAACCTCCCGCCTCCCATACCCTCAAACCCTGCCTCCCGTACCTTGGTGGACCTGTATCTCCCGCCTTCCGTCCTTTCTAGATCTCGACTTTCACCGCATCCCGATGTTGCTAAATACATCGCCTCCCAGCCCTTCGATATCCTGCTTTCCATATACCCATTTTCCCGGAGTAAATAAACCGCGGCTAATGGCGTCGAAAATTCTTGTATACACTTTTTGTCTTTGTATTACGATATTCAATTTTTTTTGAAGGCCGTAGAAAATTATCACGGTATTTGCACGAATTATTCAGGCATAAAATCAAAAATGTTTAAAAATTTACAAAAGCGTTTTTGGAGACATACTTTTTCCTCAATGGTCAACAACTGAGAAAGAAAATATCTCCGAAAACGTTTTTATGAATTGATGAAAAATGGAGGCTTCACAAAGTAGAATGGTGTTTAAGCTGAAACTATACGGCTAATTACTTTCAGAGTTGAACGAGTGCGTTCACTCAAAATGTGAAATGTGGTTGGTTGTTTAGGTTTTCAAATGAATAACTGACCTTTGCATCCGCACGAGCAGATAAACTGCCTGGAAGGGCTTTGTGGGAAAGCAGATTTGCAGCCGGCCACTGGCCCAAGTGATTACAATGGACAGCGCCAGGTTCCTGAGCAATGGTGGCGAGTAGTCCTGGGGCTGTTCCTTCACAATGGGCTGGGTGACTGTGGTACGCTGGTCACACTTCAGTTGATCGTGGGCGTCAGATTGGAAAGGCGTCTTGGATGGCTTTATATGGGCATTATCTACTTGTTGACTGGACTCACTGGCCAGATGGTAAGAGCTGAATTACCTAATGTTGGTAGATGATAAATGAATATGTATGTTTGTTGAGCAGCTAGCCAATCAAAGCGATTCTTGTTGTCACAAGTTTCTTTTTCTCAGAGTAAAAACTTTTGATTCCCTAAGTCTTGGGTGTGATTAGGCCTCAACCAGCCTCTCCTGGTTAATGTGAAGCTGGTTTTCACTAACATAACGTCTTTTTTGTTGTTTACAGATTGGCTCTCTTCCCAAATGCACATCATGGCCCCAAGCGGGAGGGTTCCCTTCATTATCAGGACTCCTGGCAGTGGCCCTTACTGAGCAAATAGTGCTAAGAAAGGCACTAGGATCTCCTTTGATGGGGGTGCTCCTGTATGTATTCTTGATGGCCCTCGTTGTTGTACTTGGGACGTTTCCACGTATTAACAACTTTTCAAACCTCGCTGGGTTTGTTCAAGGAATGGTCTTAGCACCAATATTCCTCGACATCTCTAAAACGACAGAGAGAAACCGTTTAAAAGTTACTCTAGTCGTTATAAGAATATTTTGCTTAGTAGTTACCGCCTCAATGTTGATTGTTAGTGTGGCGTTATTTTACGAGCTTCAAAAAATTGATGCAGCTCCAGCACTGTGTTACTTCGATTGCATTCCGTATGTCAACGGATTGTGTGACACGAACGAGACTTACTGGATTGCGTGACATGAACGAGTCACGAACGTGACCAACTGGATTGTGTGACACGGAAAGTGCACTATAAGAATGCCACAGCTTGTACTAACAGTTATAAAGAATAGTTGAAACTTAATTTCAAACTACTAGTTACGACTATGTTTTCACATTTTCTTGTAAGAAAGAATTAGTAATTGTTAATCAAAATTAGTTTTTAGTTCAACCAAATTTAAGAATGCTTTGTTTACTAAAAACAAGCAAATAAAAATGCTCACCTTTTGACTTGATATTTTTCCTCGGTTGTTGAAAGAACCAACGTTTAAAGAAAAAAAAGGTTATCATAGGTTTTAAAATAGACATCAGGCATGATACTCCAGGCGTTCTCTGAAAGTAACATAGGAATCCAAGAGATACACTCAGGCGAAAAGCCATTTAATTGGGATATTTTTCGGGCTGAATGCGTAATAAATTAGCTTACACTGTTAAAACTACAATGCTATCAAGATAGAATCAAAAGGGGAATTCGCGGTCTACTTGGAAAACAATAAATGAAGTTACTTCACGCAAAGTGAAAAATACCATTAATCCAGAAATAAAAAAAGAATGGTTCATAAATGACAGAAAATGCCATCATCAACTACTTTAGCAAGTACTTCATCGAAACAGATACTTTGTACCTTATTCCCAATAGAAAATAGGGCTGTCTGCATTATCGCCTATTCATCATACGATACCCTTAAATCAGAATTCTTGATAAACTGAATTGGGGAAGAATATAAGAAAGGCAGATTAAGGTCCTGTTTATATGAGGAAAGTCGTCCCAGGACGAGGAACTAGCAGTTACTCGGGGCGAGAGAACTTTTCAAACAATTCTTTATAAAAAGCAGCTAACCTTTTACATGGCGTCCAGCTTAAAACGCAAGAAAGATGTCCTAACTAAAGATAACTACCGTCCCATCTCGAATCTGTCATCTATATCCAAGATCTGTGAGAAAGTTGTGGCAACGCAGTTTACATGTCACCGAGTAGAAAACAGCCTTACTGAGCCCTTCCAGTCAGCCTATAAAGCAAACCATAGTACGGAGACTGCCCTCCTACGAGTGTTTAACGACATTCTTCTTGCCATCGATCAAAGAAAAGTCACAGTTCTTGTACTACTTGACCTATCAGCTGCGTTCGACACAGTCGATCACCTTATTCTACTACATCGCCTAAAAACACGTTTTAAAATCTCTGGAACTGCACTGAACTGGTTTAAAGACTATCTTTCTAACAGGTATCAACGTGTTTCTATAAAAGGCTCCCAATCAGACCCAGTACAAATAAAATGTGCAGTTCCTCAAGGGAGTGTCCTGGGCCTACTCCTGTTCCTTGCCTACATTTCACCTTTAGGTGATATTATAAGAAGACACAGACTAGCCTTCCACCTGTATGCAGGCGACACCCAGCTTTATATAACCTTTGACCATAAAAATAGTGACCTTGCCCTTGACTCTATTCATGCTGCTGTTACTGATATCAAAGACTGGCTCTCACTGAATATGCTC
>JAOBAT010130619.1:0-12437 GCA_026413305.1 Hydrozoanthus tunicans
GGTTTGGCCAGCTGAAATATAGTACTTTACAAAAAATTTATAACGTTGTGTCGAATATTTATCTTCTAACTACGTTTTTTTTAAACATTTTAAATCGACTTGATCTTTCCTGCGGATCCAACGTAAGCGGGCAAATTATTGTGTGGTTTTTTTCTACGAATCTTCCGTTACATGATAAAAAAAACTACTTTCGAATAGAGGTATTTTTTAAAATATCTTTATTTATATTATTAAAATAATGAAAGGTAACAACGCTACACATAAACTTGCAACCCTTTCATAAATAAATCAACATATGTGAGGTGCATAGTGAACACCACTCAGGAACAATAACAACTAAAATGTTTCGCATTCTTAAGAAATGCTCCAGCAAATTTGATTGTCTTCTGTACGAAATGTTTCTTACTCGCGAGCACAAAACGTGTCTAAATATTCTAAGTAACTCTGTAAAAGCAAAACTCTTCAATTAATCTCTAGGGATGTTGAACTGTTTTCTTTTGAACATCATAAACGTTCTTGTTATCTGTTAACACTTTATTTTGACCTGATGGAGGTGTCATGAGGACACCGAAACGTTGTCCGATATTTCTTCCTTCATAAATCAACTGTTTTTTGGACCAACTTCTTAGACTCGAAGACTGGCCGCCCCTTTATATGATAGGATGTGATAATAGCCGTTTGCTCATATATGAAAGTTTGCTTCGAATTGAGATTTTTTGAACCATTTTTATTCTGCTTTGTGGCTCCGCAAGTTATTTAGGTTAATCACAACTTGAGGGTACTGCAGCGTTTTTGTTCTATCAGCTCTATCAGCCAACCAGGACTCATTCTTAATTAACAAGACAAAATATAAAGTCTCTTAGACGGCCCGCCAATAAACTTACTGTTCTTAGGAAAAAGGTCAAAACCCCAATTGAAGGGGGTGGGGTGTTTGTGCCGCCACCCACCACCTTTTTTCAAAAATGCTGAATTTCAGGAGCAAATATCATGTTCAATAAAATAGATATTGATAAAGTGCTTGTACCAACGCCTTCTTTGTGGAGAGAGGAGTCCATAATGCAATAAAAACCAATACCCCTAAACCAGGTTTTCAGAAATTGAGCTCTGAAAAAGTGGGGAGGGGTGGGGTAGGGGGTATGTGCCGCCATCCATCCACTTCCCCCGACAAAATTTGAAAACAGCATAGATATGAATCAGTGTTTTTGAGGGACGCTTAAACCAGAGAATTGTCTTATTTTTGTACGCTTACAGAACTTCGAAAGCGACGAATGATCGCCGCAAGAAATAGTTAAAAGGTGACATGTGTAAAGGGGGCTGGAACGCAGTGATAAACTGAGACCCGACAAAGCGAAAATTATGCGAATGATAAGCAAAGGAAGCGTAGATTCGCTTTAAGTTAAAATGGTCTCTTGGTTTGTTCAAATAATTTTGAAAATATTTCAGTCGTAAAGTCCTACAATGTTCCTGATCAAGTGTGATAACAAAAGTCTCCAAGATAAGATGCATTAACTTAGAGAGACATGTTTTTAGCTGAAATTGTCAGACCAAGCCCCATCATATCAAGTGGTTGGGCACTTGAACAACTTACCAGAGATTCTGATGTTCGACTGATTCGAAATACCTTATGTTTGAAAATGAACTTAAACTTCTGCAACCAATTCCCTTTGTATGGTTTTACCAAGGCCCTAAAACAATGGCAACTGTGAATACTGAAAGGCACAAAATGATGGCTGTAGGCCAAGGCAACAAAAAGCTGCGAGCCTCATGCAACGTCTAAACATTCAAGGCTTTACCAACAGTTTTTAACTCAACTATTTTTTCATGGTTCATTCCAAAAGACTTAGAGTTTCACTTTTCGATCTCTCGTGACCAGCCACAAACTAGGAGTGAGACGAGCCTGGGTACGAGGTTGAAATGCCTATTATAATGCGTCATAGGTGTGTCATTTAAAATTCCCGGAATACCTTAGCATAGTGTTCTTGAGAACGAAGGAAGCACATTTTTATAAGCTGTTAGAAATCTAAATCTCTGTTTTGCTGACCAGAAATCACAGCAATGGGGGTGATTGTAAGAACATGCTGCTGTGGCTGCGATCTGCGTACAGGGGTGATTATCATCGCCGCATTGTTCCTGGTAAGTTGCGTGTGCTATCAACTGTCCTTATACAGCATCGACAGCGCCATTTCTCTGCTCTACTCTCTCTATATATATTCATTTAGCTTGATTATGGGTTGATACTCGCTGCTGCAACTTGTCCGGACGTGTTAGTCCGGTTGGCTTCGCTTGCAAAACTCGCTTTAGTTTAGTCTCTATATTATGTTTATTCAACTTGATTATGATTATGTGTTCACTGTTGTTACTCAGCAACTTGCAGTTGTTGGGGTTAGTTCAATCAATCAGTCAATCGTTTTATTGGCCCTATTGCAGTTTCCTAAAACTGAATTACAGGGTATTTCAGTACACAAAACTAGAGAAAAGGAAAGATGGAAACTAATTCATTATTTATAAGAACTGATGGTTAACCGTGACAAATCTGCTTGTTCTATCCGTTTTTCCCACATACGGGGCGTATTGGTGCTGGTTTTTGACTGACTACGTGTGAAAGGATCGCATTTTCACTTTGCCTTTGTAGTGTCGTGATGAAAATCTAGAATTTTGACTCATTTTCTACACATAAACAGAGGTTTACAGTAGGAAATGTCGCATCCACACATATTTGCAAGTGGCTGAGTCAAGCTACTCGACTCGCAATGGCAATCTAATCGATAACACATGGTGGGAATATTATATTCTTATTAATATTGCTTTGTATCACAAGCTCTTGTTCGTAAAGAAAAAAGTAAAGTCAGTCGTTTCGGTGTTTCTTTGGTGAAATCTTCTATTTTATGTATTGGACCCGTTTACAGTTTCGAATTGCGAATATGATATATTGCGAAACTCGTAAAGCTTCCGAACCCGTGGCGTCATCAGCTTACAAGTTCCTGGAAACGCGAGACATGCGCTTAGGAAAGAGTTGCCCTTCACCTTCAGGAGTTTACTTTACTTGATCTAGTCAGTTTAAATAAAGTAAATGTATGTCATGTTCTTAAAGTAGAATATATAAAAAAACAAGTGTTTACTCTTCGGTATTTTGAATAAAACGGCTGCCAACTGACAAGCGTACAACCTTTTCAGCACCGGCCAGTTGATCAACATTTAAGTTCTCCTTACATAACTCATTAAAAGAATAAATCCTTCTGTAAATCTACAAATAAACAACCCAATCTAAATATTACTGGACGATTGCTAATCCGAAAAAACGCAAATAGATTAATATTACGCCGGAAGCAATTAACAGTCACGCGATCGAAAACAAATAATTGCGAGGTGAGGTCCGTCTGTATTTTAATATTTCATTTGAAAATTCAATAAACAGACCGAGTTACCTCGCCGTTGTTCAAAAATGAACGGCGAGGTTTGAGTGTCTGTATATAAGGAGTAAAATTTTAACTTTACTCATAGTTTATTTTCGAGATCAAAACGGAAAAAAATTTATTGCTTGATTTTGTTATCAGCCACAGAGCCTAAATTGCTTTTGAAAATGTTATCTAGTGTTTAAGCAAAGTGACAAGTCAATTCATACAAATGCAATTCAGTACTTTTTAAGCAATAAAACGCTTTTTCCCTACCGTGTAATTTTTTATTGCAGAATAGGGGGGTGTTGGGAGAATTGATAAAAACTCTAAAGTCACGAGCCGTCAATTCTCCAAAGAGACGCGCGACGAGATATCAACATCCCAATTCTCCTTACACGTCATCTGCCATGTCGCAAATCAAGAGAAAATACTCGACTTAATCAGAAAGTTTGCCACTAGAAAAGGCCAACAGCCACCTCGGTCAGTTCTTAGACAATTTACAAAACAATCTTATTTGCAGTAGCCTAGGCAACATTTTCTTACAAGCTTTCAAGTAGAGACCGGAAAAATAACTAGTGAAATCGTGTAGAGACAACTTTGAATACGCTATCTGTAACAATAGAACTTCATGTGCCCTGGATCTAGATTGGGACAGTATCACGGCTGCTTGATGGAATCTGAAGAATAAATCTAGTTGCAGAGACTGTTCAAAGAGCCATTGAAATCAAGCCTGTGCACAATCGGCCGACAAATTTAAGATTTAGTTTGGTACCTAGCTTGAATTACATTGTTTTTCGAATAATCGAAAGCTGTTTTTCGACTACTAAATGCTACTCTTCAAACATTATTTGCTTTTGATGTGTCTAAACAATGTAAGAACATGATGATTGGGAGAGTTGATATTGCTTTCAACAAAAGAAACCATTTTGTCGAGTACTTCGTAATTTTTTTCCAGGGATATTTCGTTGAGCTGGCTTAGATTGTCGACCGCAGCAAACTGCGTCTTTTCGTTTTTGGTTTAATGCCTAAACAGGTTAATTTTTATTTGTTATCAGACTTGAATTATAATTTTGTATGTTGTCACTGGCTAACATGTTTTCTACGATAAAAAAAATTGATTATTTGCAAGCAATAATATAATGGTGGCAGATTTTGATTCAATGTTGTGTGAGACTTTCAAAAGCGTTCCGTGTACAGTACATCCCAAGAACGTGCCATTGAGCTTTATGCTATCTGTAACAATAGAACTTCATGTGCCCTGGATCTACATTGGGACAGTGTCACGGCTGTCAGCGCGCGAATCTCACTTGGGTTATTTTATAGATATGAATAGAGTGCATCTGCATATATACGTCATCACGGGAATTGGCCGGAATTTTGATTTTTTTCCGAAAAAGAAATTGCAGAATCCGACTAGGAACTACCACAATTCGGTGTGGAATTTCACTTTCCTGACATAAACATAGAAAATATAAATGTCACTCAGTAACGAAAGAGGCGGTTTGTAAAGCTAACTGAAGAACCACGAGATAAAGCGAGGCCAAAGCAATAAATACAACACGAAGTAGGTAGTTAGTTACCCGTACTGTAATCAATTTCAGACGACAACAAAAACTATAATCATATCAAAAGACAAGAAGAAGCAGTGTTTGAAATAAACCTTAACTAAACTACAGACTTTGCCATTTATTTTAAAATATTGTCAACCGGTCTAAAGGAGTTTTAAACAATCATAAACGCACTGTGAATGACAATAATGCAAATTACAATCACAAAAAAAACGTAAAGTCTAAACGTATTGATACAGTAAATTAATCAACACTTACAGAGTGGGGCTCACAAAATCTCCCAAGATCAAAGAAAAAATTAGAAGTCATGACAGAGCTGGAACTCGACGAATTTGTTTGAACTTACACTGACCGAGTTTTGCACCAAGAGCAAGGAAAAGTACTGCTCGTTTTTATCATTCCGCTTTGTAATTGAAAGATACCTTAACAACCATCACTTCCAAAATTAAGGTAAAACAGATGAAATTCGCGACTTTCAAGCTTTTAAGCAATGCATGGCGCTGAAATTAAAGATCGAATGGTAGATAAAACGTGAAATTAACACAAAGACCCTCAGTGTTTCATCGGAGGATTTGGTGCTGTTGAAGACTGGCCATAGTCCAGGTCTAAAGCTCACTCATCGTTGTCATGACCACTTGTCAGTGTATAACGTTTGGTTTTACGTAGTTCTGTAATGGTGCAGGAAAGGAAAACGGGGTCAAAGTCAGCTTGCAAAAAAGCTTCAAGTTTGCCATTGTCGATACACACCTTACACACACTAGGCACCTGTGGTAAGTCGATACACACCTTACACACCAGACACCTGTGGTAAGTCGATACACACCTTACCCACACTAGGCACCTGTGGTAAGTCGATACACACCTTACACACCAGACACCTGTGGTAAGTCGATACACACCTTACACACACTAGGCACCTGTGGTAAGTCAATACACACCTTACACACCAGACACCTGTGGTAAGTTGATACACACCTTACACACACTAGGCACCTGTGGTAAGTCGATATGCACCTTACACACCAGACACCTGTGGTAAGTCGATACACACCTTACACACACTAGACACCTGTGGTAAGTTGATACACACCTTACACACACTAGGCATCTGTGGTAAGTCGATACAAACCTTACACACACCTATGACAATAATAATTAGCAAATTGGTACTGTTATGAAAGGACTGATTTAATTGTCAGTTTTTCTATTGAGGTCCCTCTTGAGATTAACTTTGGTGATGAGGTTACCTTGTAAAGTATTATTAAATGTTTTTGTTGTTCAGTAACAGTAATATGTTTCCGTCTCTCAACCACATTTTTAAAGATATTTCAACCTTTTTGAGCAGAGCTATAACAATGTTTACTTGCTTTATTGGAGGTTGTTGTATCGCTTTTTAATACACTAATACTCTGAGGCGACCATATTTCTAACTACAGGAGCTTGTCAGGGCACATGAACAATTTTTTTCATTTATTTCGTAAATTATATATTTTGAATATCAAGTTTTCGTTTCCATCATCACAGGCTTCCCAGGCATACAACACTTGGAATAGCGTTCATGGAGCCGACCTTCTGGAAGACTATAAAAATGATATTGTCAGTACCGAAAAAATCCCCTTGAAAGTCAGAGAAAACATTGACGGTAATAAAACATTGAAAGAGTGAAATATTAGTGAAATTAATTTATTTCACCTGATTTCTTTTAGTTTCCAGTGAACAAGGTTATATTATTTGAGCAGTTCTCTGCTCACTCTCTCAATAAAATGATGTCTAGTCTTTCATCATTCACTGCACTGCCGGCCTCTTGACACGCCACCATTCTTAACCACATCCAGTATTCTTCAGTACTCCGGGCTTTTGCCCTCCACTCTACCTTTAATCGTGAATCAGTCTGAAAATCTTACAGTGTTCTCACTACAGCCTATATTTTTTCTCCATTCCACAGGATGTGAAAGACCATTCTGGACATCTCAAACTTTCCAATCCTCTCACCTCTTCTTTGCGTATAGATATAACATTCTTGCTGGCACCATAGTTCCTATTACCATACCGTCTACATACCAATATTGTTGTCTCCGCTGTTCTTTTTACCATTACCATCTACATACCAATTTCGCTGCTACCATCATTCCTATTACCGTTATCATCTTCTGACCACTCATGCTGCCACAATCTTTCCTATCGCCGTTACCATCTTCCTACCATTCTTGCTGCAACCATCATTCCTATCGCTGTTACCATCTTCCTACCATTCTTGCTGCAACCATTATTCCTATCACCGTTACCATTACATACCATTCTTGCTGCAACCATCTTTCCTATCGCTGTTACCATCTACATACCATTCTTGCAGCCGTCATCATTCCTATCATCGTTACCATCTTCCTACCATTCTTGTTGCTACATCTTTCCTATCACCGTTACCATCTTCCTACCATTCTTGCTGCTATCATCATTCCTATTACCATTACCATCTTCCTACCATTCTTGTTGTTACATCTTTCCTATCACTGTTACCATCTTCCTACCATTCTTGCTGCTATCATCATTCCTATTACCGTTACCATTACATACCATTCTTGCTGCCACCATCTTTCCTATCACCGTTACCATTTACATACCATTCTTGTTGCCACCACATGTACAATTTTCACATTCGTTTCATGCATTGCAACCCATGTTCCGTTATTCTTTCTGGTCACTACGAGCACTGTCGAAACCTCTTTGCCAACTATAATCGTCAATACCCTTGTATGTTTTCTTTGATTATTGTATTTTTCTTCTTGTCTTAATTTTAATATTTTCCTTAGGTGTCATAAAAATCTTGCGAGTGATTTCTGGATTCTGCGGTATTGACCTTGCAATCAACCTCCTTCTCCTGCTTGCTGCAATTGTGGTGAGTTTGTTCAACCTTATCAAGGTTGTTATTTAAAATTGGTACAAAATTTGTGTAGAGTTAACCAGTTGGAAGATAAACGTAAGTTTATATCAAATCAACAAAATAAAAACATGTTCACAGTTTGCTTCTTAATTGCATCTTACATATACAACAATTATTGGACAGAGCATGCTAACACTATTTCTTGAGAAATCTCTAAATCAGTCTATTGGGCAAGTCCGAGATTCGTGTTTATGCATCTAAGAAAACTCTTTAAGGCATTATTTCTTAATTGCTTGTAACGATATCATATGGAAATCTACAGATAATTTGTCTACCTACTAATAAGGTTGACTATAATTATATTTATTGTTTTGAGTGTTTTAGTTCTTGCGTACCCAACTTTGAGCGCTAACGCTAGCCTGCTTGTAGTCTTGACCTCACTCGACCCAAAATTAATCCAAAGATGGTGACGACCACCTACAGGCGGCAGCTAGCTAGTTAGCAGGCCACGCTCGCGAGTTATATACCATTTTTTTCAAACTAATACAAGGCGCTCTACATTGCCCCTACAAAGCTTAACTTTCTGGAAATAATTCTAACTTATTTTCAGGACTGCATCTTTCAATTCAGTACTGTCAAACTTAAGCCCAAAGGCATCTAGTAGTTTGTGTATCGAACCCGTCATGAAGTTTCAATCACTTTCAGTTAACTAGGTTAAATGATGGTCTTATGAAACGGTTATTTGTACTTAAAGAGAAACTGAACCCTAAAATCAACTTTTGTCAAACAAAATCTTTAACTGAGTGTGAAAAAGATATTTAAAAAAAAATCCTCGTATCGCGCTAACTTCCCGAGAAATTCGAGTTTAAAACACGTAAATTGCCGCAATGTACCGGCGGCTCTGAAATAGGGGTTAAGTGGAGAGAGAGAGAGAGAGAGAGAGAGTGAGGCTATGACGTGAAATATGGGTAAGAATTGGCTCGGACTGAATAAAAATTCATCATTGGAGTGAGATGTCGCACACAACGTAAGCTGTAACTATCACTCTTGACTTTGTAGGCGAGCTTATGACAACAAAAACTGTTCACGCGATCGCTCGCTTCCCATAACCTACGTCACACGTTACCTTCGTTTACCGCTGTCAAGTCAACAATTAAGCGCCCATGATCCTCTCAATGACCCCAAGCGACCCAAAACACGCAGAAACAAACTTACTAGAATTTTCAGGAAAATCAGCACGACACATTTAAAAAATGTTGAATTTAGAGTTGAGTTCCCCTTAAAGGTACAAATAAACTGTTGACGTTGTTGTTAACTGCTATTAAACCGTGGTGATTGTGTGAATATTCATCTATCTACAATTCTGTACATATTTGGGACGGGGCATCATGCATTCGTTACTCTACTCATGACAATTTTATCATGATTTTTGCTTTGTTTTAAGGAAAATGATAAACTCGAGCCTATTCTTGTGAAATTTATCTAACTTTTAGTGGTAGCCTTGACACGTTTTCCTACCGGGTATGCAACTAATTTTTGAATGGACACTTATTAAACTTGTAAGTTTTTGTATGTTATTTATTATGATGTTTCTTTTTTGCTCTTCTCTATAAAAAATCTCTATTTCGCTATTTTCTCTATTTACAGAGGAACCGCGCACTGTGTTACATGTGGTGTGTCTGGCGTGTCATGTTTGTTGCTTTGTCGCTTGGTTGTTTGATATACCTTTCGACTCTCTGGACAGCTGTAAGTTCAAGGCTCCCGTAATACCGTGGCTAAAAGAAAAAAATTATTTCTAGCAAAGTAGCTCTAGAACTCTTAATAGCCACAAACATGCTCTGCTGGACATGGTGGGTGGACTGGGCTAGTGGACTGGGTTAGTGGATTGGATTAGTGGACTGGGTTAGTGGACTGGGTTAGTGGACTGGGTTAATGGACTGGGCTAGTGGTATGGGTTAGTGGAATGGGTTAGTGGACAGGGTTAGTGGACAGGGTTAGTGGACAGGGCTTGTGGACTGGGTTAGTGGACTGGGCTTGTGGAATGGGTTAGTGCACTGGGCTAGTGGACTGGGTTAGTGGACTGTGTTAGTGGACTGGACTAGTGGACTGGGCTAGTGGACTGGGTAAGTGGACAGGGTTAGTGGACAGGGTTAGTGGACTGGGCTAGTGGAATGAGCTAGTGGACTGGGTTAGTGGACTGGGTAAGTGGACTGGGTTAGTGGACTGGGTTAGTGGATTGGGTTAGTGGACTGGGTTAGTGGACTGGGTTAGTGGATTGGGTTAGTGGACTGGGTTAGTGGACTGGGTTAGTGGACTGGGCAGGTGGACTGGGCTAGTGGATTGGGTTAGTGGACTGGGTTAGTGGACAGGGTTAGTGGACAGGGTTGGTGGATAGGGTTAGTGGACAGGGTTAGTGGACTGGGCTAGTGGAATGAGCTAGTGGACTGGGTTAGTGGACTGGGTTAGTGGACTGGGTTAGTGGACTGGGTTAGTGGACTGGGTTAATGGACTGGGATAGTGGAATGCGTTAGTGGACTGGGTTAGTGGACTAGGTTAGTGGACAGGGTTAGTGGACAGGGCTAATGAACTGGGTTAGTGGACTGGGTTAGTGGACTGGGTTAATGGACTGGGCTAGTGGAATGGGTTAGTGGAATGGGTTAGTGGACAGGGTTAGTGGACAGGGCTTGTGGACTGGGTTAGTTGACTGGGTTATTGGACTGGGCTAGTGGACTGGGCTAGGGGACTGGGTTAGTGGACAGGGTTAGTGGACTGGGATAGTGGACAGGGTTAGTGGACTTGGCTACTGGAATGGGGGAGTGGACTGGGTTAGTGGACTGGGTTAGTGGACTGGGTTAGTGGACAGGGTTAGTGGACTGGGTTAATGGACTGGGCTAGTGGAAAGGGTTAGTGGACTGGGTTAGTGGACAGGGTTAGTGGACAGGGCTTGTGCACTGGGTTAGTGGACTGGGTTAGTGGACTGGGCTTGTGGAATGGGTTAGTGCACTGGGCTAGTGGACTGGGTTAGTGGACTGGGCTAGTGGACTGGGCTAGTGGACTGGGTTAGTGGACAGGGTTAGTGGACTGGGATAGTGGACAGGGTTAGTGGACTTGGCTACTGGAATGGGGTAGTGGACTGGGTTAGTGGACTGGGTTAGTGGACAGGGTTAGTGGACAGGGCTAATGAACTGGGTTAGTGGACTGGGTTAGTGGACAGGGCTAGTGGACAGGGCTAGTTGACTGGGTTAGTGGACTGGGTTAGTGGACTGGGTTAGTGGACTGGGTTAGTGGACTGGGTTAGTGGACTGGGTTAGTGGACTGGGATAGTGGACAGGGTTAGTGGACTGGGCTAGTGGAATGGGCTATTGGACTTGGTTAGTAGACTGGGTTAGTGGACAGGGTTAGTGGACAGGGCTAATGAACTGGGTTAGTGGACTGGGTTAGTGGACTGGGTTAATGGACTGGGCTAGTGGAATGGGTTAGTGGACTGGGTTAGTGGACAGGGTTAGTGGACAGGGCTTGTGGACTGGGTTAGTTGACTGGGTTAGTGGACTGGGTTAGTGGACTGGGTTAGTGGACAGGGTTAGTGGACTGGATAAGTGGGCTTGGCTTGTGGACTGGATTAGTGGACTGGATTAGTGGACTGGGTTAGTGGACTGGGCTATTGGAATGGGTTAGTTGACTGGGTTAGTGGACTGGGTTAGTGGACTGGGTTAGTGGACTGGGTTAGTGGACTGGGTTAGTGGACTGGATAAGTGGGCTTGGCTTGTGGACTGGATTAGTGGACTGGGTTAGTGGACTGGATTAGTGGACTGGGTTAGTGGACTGGGTTAGTGGACTGGGTTAGTGGACTGGTCTAGTTAACTGGGTTAGTGGACTGGATAAGTGGGCTTGGCTTGTGGACTGGATTAATGGACTGGATTAGTGGACTGAGCTAGTGGACTGGTTTAGTGGACCTGGTTAGTGGGTTGGGTTAGTTTACTGGGTTAGTTGACTGAGTTAGTGGACGTGGTTAGTGGGTTCGGTTAGTGGACTGGGCTAGTGGACTAGGCTAGTGGACTACACTAGTGGACTGGGTTAGTGGACAGGGTTAGTGGACAGGGCTAGTGGACTGGTCTAGTTAACTGGGTTAGTGGACTGGATTAGTGGACTTGGCTGGTGGACTGGATTGGTGGACTGGATTAGTGGACTGAGCTAGTGGACTGGGTTAGTGGACTGGGTTAGTCGACTGTGTTAGTGGACCTGGTTAGTGGACTTGATTAGTGGACAGGGCTTATGGACTGGTCTGGTTAACTGGGTTAGTGGACTGGATAAGTGGACTTGGCTTGTGGACTAGGTAAGTGGATTGGATTAGTGGACTAGGTTAGTGGACTGGGCTAGTGCACTAGGCTAGTGGACTAGCCCAGTGGACTGGGTTAGTGGACAGGGCTAGTGGACTGGTCTAGTTAACTGGGTTAGTGGACTGGATTAGTGGACTTGGCTGGTGGACTGGATTAGTGGACTGGGTTAGTGGACTGGACTAGTTTATTGGGTAAGTGGACTGGGTTAGTGGACTGGGTTAGTGGACTGGGCTAGTTGACTGGGTTAGTGGACTGG
>JAOBAT010130630.1:0-35304 GCA_026413305.1 Hydrozoanthus tunicans
CCCTTCTGTTTCCTTCATTCGCTTTGTTTTTCTTTCTCTTTCCTTGATTGTCGTCTTTCAGCTTGTCTAATTTGATTTCAATTGCTCTACCCATTGCATACACCACATCACTTATCTCTGGTATAGTGTCCGCCCCCATCAAGCACATATTCAAAACTCGGTTTGCGCTCTCTTTCAACTGGTTATCAAGTTTGACCTTGGGGAGTTTCTCTCTAGGTTCTATCTGTAGTAACGATGAGTGAGTCATGCTCTCCAACTGGGTTATAAACTTTGCTTTCAAGTCTCTGTCTTCTTCCGTGAGTTCAACATTTTGCTCAACGTTCTCCTCGTCATTTCTGACATGTCCCTTCTTAGCCTCGTGTTGGGTGTTGTTACCGATTTCAAAATTTATCTTTCGTTCATCCTGCTGTTGGTCTTGTAATTGGGGCTGCTCGTCTTCAGGTGGCTGCTCCTCATCTTGAGATTGCTCTTCTTTCTGTCTGACCAAAATCAGGTTCATTATCTCAAGTTCTTTCTTAAATCGTGCTGAGTTATCTCTCAACTTCTACCAGCTAGCATCCTGATACTCTGGATACTTCTGGTCCCATCTTGCTTTAACTCTCTTCATGAATCCTCTTCCTTAAGTTCTCTCTTCATTGTCCATCGTGACCACATCAATTTTCATTTCGGTTGTCCACTCAAGATGTTTAGTGCTGTTGTTTGTAGTGTTTTTTCTACCGTTGGTTCTCTATGCTCTATGATATTTCCCCATCCTTCTTTCTTAAACCTTCTTGCATTATCGGAAAGGTTTTGTGCTGACCTTTTCGATTTTGGGAACTCCATATCCCATCTGCTTTTAACACGTTTCATGAAATTCCTTCCATTCAATCTTCCGTGATAGTCTATCTCAACAATTCTGTGTTTTTGCAAATCAGTCCATTCCCCGTCGTTCGTTATACGCACTCTGTTGTTTTCAAGATTAGTTTGATTGTCAGCACCTTGCGGTACCACTGTTTCATCAACAATATCTTGCATAATTGGTTGAAGTTGATTGTTATCTAAATCTCCCATAAACAAATAATTACGACGCACGGGAGCAGTAGTACATCCAGTGTTGCCCGGCTCTCCGGATAAGGCTTCAATTTTGATAGGTTCGCCACTTCTATCAGATTCCGCGATCGGTGACTTCATAACGCAGCAGCCATTCACCCATACCGGCACGTTACCCTTCGGGTTGCGGGTATAATTGATCGTGTAGCCTCCACTAGATAGGTTGTCTGCCAAGACTGAAGAGCCCTATCTGCCCTGGTTTTGAAATCAGAGATTTTCCTTCTCCTAGGAAGACTGCTGGCAACGCTAACGAGCTCCTCCTGCCCGGGTTGTTATTATTATTATTATTATTATTATTATTATTATATTATATTATTATTATTATTACATATTATTATTATATTCTCTGCGCTAGATTTAAGATAAGACTGAGCTGTTTGGATGGGAAACAACGTATTTTATGGACTTGTGAACGGACGACAAAGACCGCTGATCAAGATGTTATAAATGCTGCTTGGTTAAACCTAATCTAATTCTAGTTCTAAGTTTATGTTAGTCTAACTTAGTTTTAGCCTAGTCTAAGTCTAATTCTAATTCTAAATCTAAATCTAAATCTAATTCTAAATCTAATACTAATTCTAAGTCTAACTCTATAGGATATATAGGCTATAGGGTAGGGATATATAGGCTATATAGGATATAGGATATATAGGCTATAGGATATATAGGCTAAAGGATATATAGGCTATAGGATATAGGATATATAGGCTAAAGGATATATAGGCTATAGGATATAGGATATATAGGCTATAGGATATATAGGATATAGGATATATAGGCTAAAGACTATATAGGCTATAGGATATGTAGGCTATATAGGCTATAGGCTATAGGATATATAGGCTATAGGATATATATAGGCTATAGGATATACAGGAAGGCTATAGGATATATAGGATATATAGGCTATAGGATATGTAGGGTATAAAGGGTAGGCCATATGTAGCTTTTAAAGTCTAGTCTTACATAGCGTAGTTAGCTAAGTGGACGCAATTCTATAATTAAAGAGAAGCTCAGAGGTAATAGTCATTTTACACAAACCGTGGAACAAGCATGACGAAAACAAACTGTCCTCTGTTTGGTAAGAGCCAGGCAAACTTGAGTGCAAACTTGTCAAGTGTTATACGTAAACAGTGGTTGGAACATGAAAAGCAACAACGTTTAGGTGGTTTGGCAACACCCTTTAAGCTTACTCAAGAAGTAAGACCTATCCTCAAACCAGCATTTAGCAGATATGAGGAGTGTGCAGACTTTCAGTTACTCCATCCGTTTACATGTATGGTTGTTGGAATGACAGGATCCGGAAAAACAGTTTGGGTACAAAAATTACTCGAACATGCGCAGGAGACAATTCAGCCCCCATCTCAACGCATCGTGTGGTCTTATTCTCAATGGCAACCCGTTTACACGTCACTACAAGAAATTATACCCTGGATTGAGTTTGTTCGCGGCATCCCAGCTGATTTAGCGCAAGATTGGTACTTTGATCCGAAAATCCACAATTTATTTGTGATTGACGATCAGATGCAAGAGTCCTCAAATAACAGCCAAATCATGAATCTATTCACGTCATCGAAATCTCAGTGTCGTTTTCTTAACTCAAAACGCCTATCATAACGGGCGAATAAACCGAACCATGAGTTTAAACTGTCACTATCTGGTCTTGTTTAAAAACCCCAGAAGAGACAAAATGCAAATCATGACACTCGCAAGACAAAAAAAATGTACTTCCGGGAGAAAAAAAGTACGACTCTGAGAGTCACCCACCCGCTCAGCCTACAAGGTCTAATCACACACCACAAAGCTTTGCCATGTCACCACTTCTCAAGCAGATGAAAACTCTAAGCGATGAAATGAACACTGATTTAGAAAGAACAGATTTACACCCCGAAACGCAAGCAAGACTGTATAATCAACACCTCGCGCGATTCCTTGCTATGAAGCAAATGCGAGAGAATCAATCAGGCCCTCAACCGTTACCAAAGCCTGTTTCCCCACAACAGAACACAGAACTCCCGTTTGTAGACGTGAGCCTCCCACAAGAAGACGAAATTAGAGGACCACCGCCACTCATTGAGTCTGCAGAAACCCCGAAAACAAGCCAGCCAGAATACGAAACTCCAAGTCCCTCTCTGCAAAAAACACTACCTTATCCTCCAGAAAAACCTCAGAAACGGCGCATAAGACCACTCATAGAGTTTCCAGATTACGGAACACCACAATACTATACATTAGGAAGGTGGGCAAATGCTAGCAACGAGGAAGTCAGACGCGCAAGGAGACATATGCGAAGAACTGTTAGAACTGCAAGACGGCTAGCACTGGCAGGAATAACTTACAAAGGCCTGGACATTCCCTTAACAAGAAGACTGATTCTAAACTGTAAACTGTTGTTGAGCGGAAATAAAATGTGTTTTTTAAATACGACCTTTGCCGTGTTTGTTTTGGTTTTAAGCGTTACTAGACCGTTTGTTTTTAATTATCAAAAGCCGCTAAGTTTGTGACAATGTTTGAGTAAAAATATAGAAAACGAAACAAGACGCTTTCTAGCACAGAGCTAAACTTCCCTTTTCTCTAACTTTTGTATTTCAAAGTCAAGTCAAAGTCTAAAAATTAGCGATACTCATACAGCAAAATCATTACATATGCGAAATCTCGTCCGCTTAGCAAAAACTAAACAATAGAGTGTTAATGTGCTTATTGTTCTCGTCTGTAATTACCTTGAGTGAACACAATAGGTTTTCTCTACTCCATTGAATTGGTTTTGCTCACTCTGCTAAACTTAACACAAAGAATTTGCTGCTTATTGCTTTGACGTCATGCGTCTAGAACAAAGAATAGTCGGGCAAGACCGGGCAAAGTGTCTGTAGAGTCTATCTACAAAATTTTATGTTTGATAAGTATGAAAGCTTATACTGCAAGCTCAAAGATATTGAGGGAACTGCCTACTTTTTTAATGTGATTGAGCTGTGCGCCCTATTTTATGATAATGAGCTTTGCGCCCTATTTACGCCCTTTTTTTCCGGCTAATTCTGTCCCTACTATACTACTCAAGAGGGCTGCAAGAACCAAAAAACAAGAGAGCTGTAAGAACAAAAGAACAGATGGGAAACAAAACAAAAGAGAAAAATTAAAGAATAAGGGAGGTACAAGAGCCAAAGAATAAAAGAAGTGCAAAAACCAAAAAACAAGGGAGGTGCAAGAATTAAAGAACAAGAAAACTGGAAAAACCATAGTACAATTAGGAGCTGCGAGAGGAACTAAATCACAAGTGAGGTAAACACTTTCATTATGTGTTGAATTAAAACAAAAGAACCTACTACCTGTCTTTCCTCTCAACAACCAATGCTGCCTTTGAGTCTTCAATTTGTTTGTTAAGTACATCCACAGTTGCCCTGATAAGGAAATGGGGATACAAAATTGGCGTTACAATAGATATCATTTCTATTATATCAGTTGATAGGAGCACAAATCTGGAACTCCCTTGATGAAGAATCACATTTAAAAAAAAACTATTGCAAAAAATTGTTAGTTCTTAATAGTCGTTTGCTACAATCATTGATAGTGCATTACATCACATCATAATTTATAGTCATGTGTAACTATATTAGTAGTTAATACTTTTACCAAACTTATCATTACAAAATGTTCTCTGGTTCTTTTTTTGTTTGTTTGTTTTTTCTTTTTAGTTTTCTTCATTCTTAATTCATTTTTATTACTATAATATAAATACTATCTATATAACTATAGACTACGTCTGTGTGTGCAATATTTGTGGCTGTCATCATACTCCAAAGACTTTCGCGTTATTTCGGGCAGTTTGTACCCGAATAAGTTATTTTATTATTGAACGAATAAAGCTTTTTTGTTGCTGTTAAAAACTATATCATCTGAACTTTGTCTGTTATCTAACTAAAGAAATTGTGATCCTTTTTGGCATGGCCAGATGACAGAGTGACGTTAAATAAAAAACAGATGAAAGTATTTATTCTATTCTTTATTCTACAAAAACCATTCTCGTTTACTACAAAAATTTTGATTGTGAGAAGCAACCCAAATATCTCAAACGAACGTAATCGGTTGCCAGTCTCCTTCCTTCGAAGGAATGGAGGGTATCAACACAGAAACCAAACTTTCTTCTTTTTCCAACAATTAAGTCTCATTACATTTAGAGTTTCAAAAATAAAAGACAACCCTATCTAGTGGAGATTATACTGAGAAACAACACAGAACAGGAACAACTTCATTCTTAGTTAATTTACACTCCTTGATGCTTCATACAAATACAGAAACAAAAATTGCTTTATTATCTTGATTGCAGTTAATAATTACAAAATTGCTCAATAAACAAAGATAACTGCTACCTAGTAAAGAACAGTAACTAACTTGATAACAAACTACGGTTCGTAAATGGCATGCTCACATTACTTTTATATTACTTTTGCCTAATCTTGTTCAATGCATGCATGAATCAAAAAGTTTTAATTGCAAACTGAACTTACTGATGGCTGTACTTCAAATCTGCAATATCTTGCTCCATTTCCAAATTTTCACCCTGCAATCTTCCACATTCTTGGTTTTGTTCTGATAGCTGCTCCTTTGCTCTAGCAAGCCTGAAAAATTTTAAAGTGTAAAATATGTTTTAATGGTGTTATTACTTTTACTAAAACTAAGAGCTTAAAGTTTAAGCTTGTTTCAAGAGAAGAAACACGACCACTCATTTAGGTCCCACCTATATTTAGTGGTGGGGTGCTGGATTTAACTGTGGTTGTCCATGGTTTTAATCCCATGCTAACCAACAACCAGATTTGAATTTGGTGATCCGGCCGTTAGTTCAAAGTTATTGCAGATGGTCAATTGATCTGTCTTCAGCTAGCTGCAGTTGGGATTTTTAACTGCATGTTTGCTTCTTATATCATTTTTTGGTGCCTTCACTTACTAGTGGGCAACTACTACCACAATGATACTTAAATATAGCTTATGATCATTGTATAACAAACTTAAACAAACTTTTACATTACAAACATCAATATTTAAACAAATATAAATTATATCAAACAAATTCTAGCAGAAACCTCTTTAGTGTTTAAAGCAATGGCGTATATTAGCTACAGTCTGAGTGTAAATAATATGAGTACAATAATCATAGAGATAACACAAAGAACGGTCTGTTAGAAAGGGAGTTTGAAAAGGAGTGCTAAACTTGGGGGTCACATCTACAAGTGGGCTAAATTTACAAAATGATGCGTGGTGCTTATTTCAAGACTGTACTGCACTATCTGATATGAGACATACCTTTAGACATAACTGATATCTGAGTGACTAACTGCCGTGTATACGAACATGCAAGTTAACTTACTTTCTTTCAGCTTCTCGAACCGATTCCGCATCAATATTTCCAGTTTCTTCAGCAAGATCAAGTTCTACGGGAAAGAAACACCAGCATGTCTTTGAAATATGCATTATAAATACACTTTGTTGCGATTGAAAATGATTGCACTGTTTCAATTTACAGTTAAGTTCTAAAATATTAATAAAAAATGTCACCTTTTAAAAGAACCTCTTTTTCTTTCGTCAGTTCAGCATTCTCTTTTTCTGCTGCATTTACACTTACTTGATACTGGTGAATATAAACGCAATAAGAATCATTTTCAAGATGAAAGTACGGATCAAAGTAAAATTGAGAAACTTTGTACCTACACAATGTCTTTAATTGATCTTGTTTTGGACTGAAAGGGTAAAGTCTGTGTGAGGACCAAATGAGTGGACTACTAAAAAGACAAACTACTTCAGTTAATGAAAATGTGCTGAGATAAGAATTATTTTTTTGACTTATCTTTGAACACACTAAACTCTTTCCTACCTGATCAAGTTGCTCCTCCAACTTCTGTTTTTTGCTTCTAAGAGTTTCTGAAATTTCACTGTGTTCTTTTACAATCTTCATTCTGATGAGAAAAACCTATGTATATAAGGACATATACATACCTTTATCTTATAAATGGCTAAGATGTGATTACATCTAAAGATACAACTTGATAATTTGTAATTATATGAACCTAGGGTGGTTTATATCAGGTGGGCCAAAAAAAAGCACCCCCCCCAAAAAAAAATTAAACTAAGACACTTAAATTATTATTATAAGCCCCCATCCATTAATTTTCTTGCAAACTTATCAGATAAAATGCGGCATGTGGTACAAAATCTAAGTCAAAAACATGCAGTTTAAAATTCAGGTGTCAAATTGTGTTTGGGTGCCAAAATCAAATGTAACATGTTAGCGTTAGCAAGCAAACAATCAAGACACCCAAATATTGTTTTGAAAGCAGAATCAAAGAAGATAAGCACTTAATAAAAAAAATTAAGAATGAAGAAAGAAAATTTTGTCTGAATTGCCAAACTAGACCTGGATATTGCACAGTGTTGAGAAGCTTATCAGAAAAAAACAGTGAGACTGGGAGCGCAGTAAGAAGAAAAAGTAGCAAGCAGCTGCCCTCGTAGTGCGCAAACCGAAGACAATATTGCTGTAACTGAAGACTTAGTTTAAAATCAAGAACAACCTGGTGAACATTTGTCACCAAGAACAATTGAAAGAAGTGCGGGGATCCCAAAAAGTACAGTTCGGCATGCAGAACAAAAGAATCTTGGAATGAAAGTCTTCGATCGAGCAGATAAAAGTCCCATTAAATCTTAATGGCCCTTAGATCTTACAAGTGAGGGTACCGGAATTAGTGAGAAGGCGATGATCTAAGTACAAGCAAAGTAACAAGCAGTTAAGTCTTTAGGGGCTAACTTAGCACGCTTCAGTTGTACTAAAAATATAGCTTCTGACAACTTTTAACCAGCTTCTCAATGTGGTCGTTCCAAGTTAGTCTTGAGTTAATGGATACTCTCCTAGTAACTTAGCGCTTGTCATTTGTGTGATTTGATTACCGTCAACAAAAGCCTAGGGGCATTGCGGGAGGTAAGAATGGGTAAGGCTGATGATGAGTTCTTCCGTCTTCTCACAATTGAGTTGGAAGAGATTTTTCATGGATGATTCATTGACATCATCAACCACCTGTTGTGCCTTGCTGTTTTGACCCGTATATGTTGTCTTGGATGCTGTTGTATCATCCACGTATTTCCACATGTTAAAGTCGGGAATTCACAGTTAATCATTGAGAATAAACAACCAGGGACCTAATTTGGTCCCCTCGGGGACATCTGATTGGACCCTGTCCCATTCTGACAGACAGTTGTACTAATTAAGTTTGACACTCTGCGATATGTCTGAGAGAAAGTTGATAATTCAATTAGTGATGCTGTTGGGGATATTGACTTTCTTCAACTTGGCGACTAATTTTGCACCATACTTATAAGGGCCAGCTTGCGTACGGTGGAGGAACCAGATATTGTGCGACGTTGATTAGGGTCTGCAACTTTTTTCAACGTCAGTTTGAAGTTGATTGAAACGAGAGGGCTGGGGTCAAAGAAACTGGTCGAAGCTCTTTCTTGGGGTCTGAGACTTGTTTCACCTTAGGGAGAGGTATAATGCCTGCGTGTTTCCAGAATATAGGAAAATTTCTTTTCCTTGTATGAAGAGCTCAGGATGTAAGCTACTGGCTGTGCTAGGTGTTTGGTGAACTCCTTTATTAGCAACTAGTTTGGCAGATAGTCTAGGCCGGGGGCTTTGTGCCTCTTTATATTTTGTATTTTGGCAGTTATTGTTTTGATATTTGTACAAAATATGTAAATTAGACTAAATTTTATGTGCTTCACTTTTACCAGTTTCCGCTTGGGGGAATATCTTATAGCAATTTTTCAGATCGGGGGTTACTTTTTCTTGGCCCACCCGATAGTGTCGAGAAGTTCAATGAAATAAAATTAAACCTGCATTAAATTAGCCTTACAATTAATTCTTGAACCTTATTAATATTACATCAACTGCTACTCACCCCTCCTGAGTAAGAGCAGCATTATCTCGGATTTCCTTTTGCAACTGTCTGTTTAACTGTACTTCTTGTGTTTCAAGGCGGGCACGGGATGTCTCAAATTTTCTTATTGCCTGACACCAACAAGATGGTACAAAAAAGAGACATGCATGATTGCAAAGGAAAATAAGTTTTTCAACAAACTGTATCTAACAATTATGGCTTGATTGAATGCTGTACAGTTTAATCCTTTTTGAACGAAGAACTAAATAAAATTCAATTTGGAAAAAAATTTAAGCAGCCCTGTGTTCAATCTACTGATAAATACTATAGTAAAATTCCAATTAAAAACTGATAATGAATTCTTTTTTTAATGAAGCATTAACTTAAATAACTATGCGGCAATAAATGTAGACACTAGGCACAACACTTCATTCTAAATCTGAAATGAGTAACTATCTAGAGTAAAAGACAAACTGTTACTGTTACTGTTATTCATCCCAACATGGAAATTCTGTAATAAACGATGAGACTACAAATCGATTTTTTGTTTGGATGTCAAAAATCCAGTATTGTTATTCATATGGGCGTGCTATTTTATTTATTTTGACCAGAGTTCAGTACCCTTACATCATACATCAAATATGTAGCTGGAACTTTAAATGCCTTAATATTTGTAGAAAAACTTTCATGAGAATCTGGTTGTCGATTTACGCGCTGGCAGTGGTGACAAACAAATTGCCAATTCCGAAGAATCCTTGATGACACTTTCTTCCCAACACCTCATCTTTTGGCACATCGATTATAAATTTTCTGGTCTTCCAAAATTCCAAAAGTAAAACATGTTTAAACAGCTAGTACTTGTAATCGAATCATCACCTCGACTGTAGTTCAGAATGGTTTAGAATTAACAATTCACTTGCTGTAAATTTACAAAAGTTGCAAAATCGTGCTGCCAGGGTGATCGAGTGCAAACTTCGGTGCAAATGCGAAGCCCCTTGCTTACATCCTTGGGGTGGGACAATTTAGCAACAAGGCGAGATAAACAATTTGCATGTTCAAACCACTGCACCATCTCTTCCCCCAATACTTGCAACATTTATTCGTTTCCTGCGACCCAGAGTTTATAATTTAAGAGACAAGGAAAATAAACTAAGCTTACGAAAACCTCTAGGAAATTATGTTAAGCAAAGCTTTTAGCTATAGTGGGGCAGCGCTCTGGAACAGCCTCCCCTCGAGTTTTGAAAAGCCAATTCCTTGCATGAGTTTAAGTGTAAAATACATAAATACTTATAGTTTTCTGAGCAGGCTCACAGGCGGCAAAGATGGAAACCGTTATTTTTATTATTGTTAGTAATATACTGATCATGATGTTTGTACCGTGTTTAAGTAAACGTAAATACATATATGTAATATATGTATGTATTTCTTAAACGATAATTATTTTAAATGACTCAATATGTTAAACATATTGAGTCACAGATAACGTTAACCAATAAGACCGCTTTTATAAAAAATTTTTTTTGGACCTTTGCATTCTTGGAGCGTCAAAATATCGACTTGTTACGATCGATTGTTCTCGTCGCATGCGGAACCGTTAAAGGTAACGGTCACCATGTTTAGCCGTTAATGATTAACTAATCAAAATCTTCCTAAGTGGGAAAGTCCCGCTGGTCATACTCAGAGTAGTGCACGAGTACTATACGTTTATATGGCTTGTCACTATAATTCCCAAGGCAGCCTTGTACTGCAAGTTAAGAGGATACGTAAGTAGTAGTTCTTGCGTCAAGATCGTCCTCTTGTAAGTTGATCTTTGTCTTGGATGATACTTCCTTGGAGTAGAACGCGTGCATTACGTTGACGGTTATCATACTCTCCTTTTTCCACCTCCATCTTTAGGTCCATCCATCCACTTCGGTAGCTGTTCAAATTTGCTTTTCTATACTCGTACTATAAGACGTATTTATACGTGTTCCTTATATGATTATACTATACGAAGTACGCAGTCACATGGCAAATAAGGAACTTATGAGATCCAAATAGGACAAAACCGGTTTTCGTCTAAGCCATGGTCATAAGATACATCGAGCTGAAAGCGGCACTGAACTCAACAATCTAGATGTATTCAAGTAATGCCTTCCGGGTTTCAGTGCAAAAATTGCAAGAAAGGAAAAAAAATTCAACTCTAAAAATTGCTAAAAGGAAATAAATAGTTGAACAACAAAGAATTATTGCAAAAAAACTAAACTAAAAGGGAGTCGATGTTTCGGTGTCCGCTTGACATCATTATCAAGATAAACTGAGTGTGGAATAGATTTTGCTAGTTAATACACAGAGTTGAAAGACACACATTGTTAAAATAAAAGACTAAAAGTTCTAGAAAACGTTTATAAGATAAAATGCTACGTAGACATATGATTGAATTAACTTGATACAAATCCGTACACGACTTAAACCGTCCGCTTCCTTTTTCCCATTGAAATAAAAAAATTGTAGAAAAACCGAAAAACATAGCCACAATTAATGTCCGGGAAAATCAATGTGTACAACATTGAACTGTGTTTAGTCGAACCTTTAAGAAAGTCAATCATTTTGGGCAATTCCTAAGGAAGTTGAAATGTTTGAGTTTCATGTGTACAACTCCCATATAAAGCTATCACTGCTTTAATTGTTTTTAAAAAATACAAGTTTAGATCTGGTTGTCGATCTATTTTACATCATTTTTAACATAATATTAATTTCAAACCAAATTTAGAGAAGTGCGCATTGTTTTTATGTCTATAGTCAAAGAGAAAAACCTTTTGACGGAAGTTAACATTTGTAAAGTCAAAGATGGCTTTGGAAAGTTATTGAAAAATTTGCTCGTTATTTTAATAGCGATCTGGCCGGTTCTGTTGTAATAACGAATCTTCAAGAACAACTTTGAAAAGAGATTGCACGTCTTCATTGGGCTGTCTTTTTCAAAGAGTTTGAAGGAAGCACGATTTGTAGCGCTATGTTTTACAACGTTTTTTTTCCGTAAAACCATTACACCTGCATCTAACCCCGAGAAACTCAGAAAGCTGCAGCCCAGCCTGACACACATGAACGAAGTATGGGCTGTGCAAACTACACCTGGTTTAACCGATGCACGAACGAAACGACCGTTCGTGCACCATGTGCAGACCTAGAACTATAATGAAAAAACCCGAGAAAACGGAAAAAATTTACAAAAAATGCTCGTGGCTATTACTTATTGCGGATGACAGAATTCGCCCCAAAACCCTGATGTTGATTCAAAAACGAGTGGAGAGAGGACTTAGCTAATAATTTAACGTCCCAGTATGGGCCTGCAAAATTTTCAAACCAAAACCCTCGATCAGAGATCGGGGATTAACTGACCAAAATCGAAAAACTAAAATAGAAATGGAAATGGGCAAGTACTAAACCTGGGCCCCACGATCTGGACCCTTGTATCTTCAATAGAACCAATGGAATCACACTAAGCAAATTGCACAATCCCCGTTTCCTTCTTCTTTTACTTCTAAAAGATCCAACAGCCGCTATAATTTGCCAGTAGGTGCAGGGGACTCGACACATAAAAGAAAGATGAAGTTGAAATGGGCGGACCTCAATGCCGCCGTTATGGCTAAATTGCTAAATCACCCAGAATTCTATTCGGGCATTACTACCAAAACAATGGAACCACCAAACTTGCTCAAATAAAAAGGTTGCAGTTCGGTAAGCGGAAAGAAGAACAGAAATCATTGTCAACCATCGACAACTACTGTTATCGAGGAACTTCTCTGAGATTGCAGACTTTTGAGGTTTGTATAGAATGATAGACAACTTGAGAGTTTTTATACAAAGATGGTTTGTCTCAAAACACTTTCACACAAGTTTAGACGTCGTTCCGTAAATTGTACAAGTTGTTTATATATTATGTAAGCTAATTCCATCAGTCCTATTGAAAGTTTACAGGGATTCTGCATACCGTCAATTCCCAATACTGGATCCAGGGTCTCCAAGAAAACGATACGGAGGTGCAAATGGGGACCGTATATTTGTCCTCTTTTATTTCAGTTTTGCTATACTTCTTAACCCTCGATCTCCGATCTATTTTCAAGAAATCCTTGACGTTTATGTTACAAGTACCTTCCTTTTTGAGTCAAGCACTGATTCACTGTCCACAAGTTCTTCCTGAAGTTTATCAATTTCCCTATAAGAAAGCACGAGAGTTCTTGTAGTAATGAACAGTAGTTTCATACGTATGCACAATGTTAGTTCTTGAGGCTTATCGTGAAAGCATTGTTTATTCTAAGTAACTGCAAATGTCCATAAAACTCTAGGTATTTCAGCGTATTGTAACAACGACTGAACTCGCAAAAAGTACTTGGGACAGGAGTGAAAAATGAGCTATTTTGTTAGTGAGTAGTCAAGATTGTTACCTGGAAGTAACCCAAAGAATGAAAAATACCTTGAAGACCAATCACACAAAAGAGTGTTTAGTCCCACCCATAACGTTGTTAATACTTGCCTTCGCTTCATGACATTTAGCTTTCTCTGCTCATCCACCTTATTTTTGGTATCCTCCTGTTTGAAATAGAACAACCGAAAAGAATGAAAACGGAAGTCAGCCAAACAAAGGAATGTAACATGGTCTCATATATTTGTGTTGACTAAGTTCAGCAGTAGCAAATAGTCTTGAAAAGAGTAACTATCAAGGTAAAAGGTTTCTTGATCAATAACTACAGAAAGGCTTTGAAAAATTGAAACATAAATCCTTTACGAATATTTAAACTATACAGTTCAACTAACTTAATGTTGTTTATAGGTGTTTGCTCGTATGATGAGTTATTGAAAAATGACCACAGTTTTTCAACTTCATCTTTTTCTCAAGAAGGAAGTGATAAAAGTCTCAAAAAATCAAAATTTTTTAAGCTAACCACTGAATGACGCAGTTTTTCTTTCTCAATCTTTGCTTCGTCCCTTTCATGAACCAGGTCTTCTTTCAACTGAACTATCGATTCCTCCAAGTCAATTATCTACAACAAAAATAGAATGTCTTCTCTTGCTCTTAATTTTTCAAAAATCATAAGATTTCAGCTAGGTCAAAACCTGGGATTGACTGGAAATGGTGGAAATTGTCTGCCAGATAATTAAGGACAATACATGTCCTAAAATAATTTATTTCGTTTAAATGTCTGGTACCAATCAATAAAATCTTGAATGAAATATTTAGACAGAGGGTATTGAAAAAAGGAAGATGCAAGGCTTTTCTGTTTTGGAGAGTGGTAGTTTGTTTTAGTGCCTACCAACTAAGACCGGTCTTAGCACCACAGTAAAGAGCAAATTTTTCTTATTGCAAGAGTATTGCAGAGCTTGTTTAAACAATTGTGTACTAGACAAACATTTTAAAATAAAACGACCGTTTGTAAACGTGATTTATAAAAAAAGGTTTGGACCTGATCCGTTAAATGTTTTACGTATACATATCAAAAATGAAGGAAATCGCACTACTCAGAAAAGGGTTGAACTTCGAAATATCACCACAACAAATCCCGACTAAAGAGGTCATAGCTTCGATCGGGTCAGCGATTGATGGTCTAACGGAGGACAACAAAGATGAGATCAGAGCTGATATCTATAGTTGTCTCAAACAAGCAAAACCACCATGCAAACAAAATCTGTCGCGTGAAGAGCGAGATGCGATGAAAGACTTATCCCGAAACAAAGATATTTTGGTTCTCAGAGCTGACAAAGGGAACTGCACTGTTGTCATGAATAAGGCGGACTATTACAATCAAGTTCGTGAGGTGCTTGGAGACAAAAATACGTATCAACAGATCACAGACAAAAGACGGAACCCGACTAAAAGGACCAAAACTGATTTACAAAAGAAACTACTCCACCTGAAAAAACAAGGAAGTCTAAGCGAGAATGAGTACAAGAAACTGAGGCCCTCCGACACCGCACCTGCTGCTTTTTACGGTCTACCCAAAGTGCAAAAAGTAAAACTTGAAGCAGCAGATGATCACTACACTCTATCGAAAGATGAAACCACGGCAATACCGCTAAGACCAATAAATAGTTGTATCGATTCTCCAACGTATGCTGTATCCAAGTACTTAGCGTCAATCCTGAAACACTTAGGACCTGACTCTAATTATTCCGTTAAGAACGCTAAAGAATTTGCAGATTTCATGAACACACATAAAGTCGCGGAAGACGAGCAGATCGTTTCTTTTGACGTAACCGCCCTCTTCACATCTGTACCGGTCGACTTGGCAATGGAAATCACCAAACGCAAACTTGTCCCAGGATGAGATATTAGACCTGTTATCCTTCATGCTTTCCAACAGCTATTTCACTTTTGAGGAGAAAAACTACCACCAAGTTTACGGCTGCGCCATGGGGTCACCTGTAAGCGCGGTCATCGCCGAGCTGGTGATGCAAGATGTGGAAAAGAGAGCAATTTTAAAACTCCTCCCCAGTCAATCCTAAGTGGTGGCGACAATACGTCGATGATTCCAGCGCGTGCCTCAAAAGATCTGACTTTCAACTGTTTCATCAGCATATAAACTCCATCAACCCCCACATCCAGTTTACCGTGGAGCTGCCAACTTCCACACCAAGTGGGGAGAGCATAGCGTTTCTGGACATAAGATGTAAGGTTAGACCGGAAAGTAAAATTAATGTGAATGTGCAAAGAAAGGCAACTCACACGAACAAGTACCTCTTCTTTCAGTACCACAGCCCCGCCCAAAACAAAAGAGCAGTGGTAAAAACCCTAATGGACAGGGCGAAGTCCTTGCCTTCATCTGAGTCCGATCGGAGAGCCGAGAAAGACCGAGTAGCACGCGATCTCCAGGCCAATGGTTACACCAAATGTTTTATTGAGTCTTCTTGTGCAACACCACCCGCACCCCGTGAACCAGACGAGAAACCCGAACCGGGGAAGATTTTGCCGTTATCCCGTACGTGAAGGGGGTATCGGAGCAAGTCAAGAAAATCCTTAATAAAGCCAACATCGCCACAGCTTTTAAACCTGTTAAAACTTTAAGCACTGTTTTCAAGAAACCTAAAGATCGACCGCCACTCGTGGCCTGCAAAGGCATTGTTTATAAAGTGAACTGCAAATCATGCGATTTTACATATGTTGGCGAGTCAAAACGCTCCTGGAATTCGCGCGGGCCTGATCACAAGCCAGGGATACGAAGCAATAATGATTCATTCATAAAACAACACGCAGAGACAACCAACCATGACGTACACCCAAATTATGTTCAGATTCTGGAGAGAGGTGTGAAAAACTTGTCCAAACGTTTATTCTTAGAAACGTGGCGTTCAACCCTCGACCCCAATTGTGTCAACGAACGGAAGCCATTCCCAAGGGCGTACTTGCCCATTGTTAAGACTTTTAAATAACTTATTTCTTATTCAAAAATATTCATTCACTGATGAAGGCCGCAGTGAGCGACCGAAAATTTAGAAACATTTTACATATATCTTAAAAATATTTTTCCATTTTTGATATATACGTAAAACAATTAACACATCAGGCACAAACCTTTTTTTAAAAATCATCATGAACACTGATCGCCCAAACAATATTTACGTTTGTATACACTAGTACTTTATTCTTAAATTTGGGCAGTTTACTAATTAAAAGTTATTGCGACTTACTGCAATTAATTATCTCATTCTGTCATAAGTCTTGTACAACTTAGACGCTCAAGGAGAGTAAGTTCGTTTCTACTCAATAAAATGATCAGGTTTTTCATATCATAGAGTTCTGAAAATATGTAACCGAAAGTAAGAAGAGGTCTGACTACTAAATTACTTTAATCTGTTAAAACTAATAGTAAATTATTTGACTAAACTTAAAATTAGTTGAAATTATGAAGTGAAATTTGGATTTTTAATTATTAAATACAAATCACTCTTTGTACAATTTCTGGCTTTGTACAAACGCATTGGAATTATTTTCCTGGAATTCTGCTTGGTTCTCTATGATTCAGGTGTAGCGCAAGTTCTATAACTATAATAACAGCTATGAATGTCTCTCAAATTTTGGCTCTGCCTCAAGATTGAATGGAATTTGATCTTTACTAACCCGACTGGTTTGAGAACGTTTCTCACCATGTTGCATGATTTTCCCGGTTAAGGTAGTTTCTAATTTAATATAAAACTTGGATAACTATAGTATAGGCCTATAGTAATAAAAGAAAACTCGAACTAGACTTAGTATAATTCATAAATTCGGTGAGATTACTTAAGTCCAGTTAAGCACCAGTGTCCACTGCAAGACACCAGTGCCCACTACAAGACACCGACTCACACAGACTCGCACTAACTCACTCACCAGGCACTACTGACTCACACAGTTAATTCACACATTTGTTGTTACACCTGGCTGCCTATTAATTAAATTTTATGTTCCTAGTTTCTTAGATTTGAAGGTCCGTGCAGTGACACAGATTTTTAAAACCAAGTGCGCAGAAGTTTCTACAATATTTTTCCTCAACAGGGTGACCGGCGTCATGTTAACATATCGAACACGCTCTAGACAGAGTCGAACTTTCAGCTCGTAGTTGTTTTTCGAGCAACCTGTTTCAAGCAGCGTGGATAGAATCCTTTGCGAAATCATGCGCATGCCGTCTTTCCAACACACGAAATGGCGGAAACCTGATACCATGGAAGAGGAAAGAGCTTGTGAAGCGGAAAATGTTTGATGATTACGATACAGAAGAATCGGAAAGACTCAAGTTCACAGGATGACACGGCCAGTATTGGTGTCAGTGGCAAAAAGAAGAAAGTGAAAAAACCAAACTGCAAGTCTAAGTTCAGCACAGAATGGCAAGCAAAGTTCCTAATTGTAAACACTTTCCGTAACGACATCAAATATCATCGATACAAGTACTTTTATTCTTTCTATGGCATAAATTTGAGTTAAACACGAGGCAGTACTAACGGCATTTATGCACATTCAAGTAAGTTGTTGACTTGGTAATGATATGAAATGTTGCTAAAATTCTAAGTACATATATTCATAAACAGAAATTTAAGCTGGACAAAGGAACAAGATGTATGTCAGTTGGAATTCTGTGACAGGACTTGGTGTTAATAACACGATTGTAGACAATGTAGGTCATGATTCAATCACAAGTCGAGTTTTGGTTAAACAGCCTAAGGCTATCATTGCAGGATGCCCATGCCATATGTTGCACAATGCAGCTGCATGTCAGAGGTGCAATTGCTTTGACAGGTATCACTAAGTTTGGCATCGAAGATCATTGTGTGGACTCGTTTGATTGGTTTGATAAACCTAGCAAGAGAAAAGGAGCAGCGAAGGAGTGCTACGAATTCTGTGACAAAGAGTATGAGGAAATAGCGAAGTATATCTCTGTTAGATGGCTTTGCCTAAAACGTTGTCTGGATAGAGAGCTCAAGAAATATAGGGCACTGAAATCATATTTCTATTCTGAGCATGAACGTGCCCGAAGTTTGAATGCGACTGAATGCAGCATTCAGTGACCAAATGACTGAAGTTTATATGATGTTTTCCCAGTCTGCAGTTGTAATGTTCAACAACTTCAACCGAGTCTATCAAAAAGATGATCCCTCGATTTACTTGATGTACGCACAAATGGAGTCATTTATGACCAAGCTTGCAGCCAAGTTAGTACTGCCAGCGAAATTCCGGAAAACACAAGGAAGAGTTTGAAAGTCTGAAGTTACTAAATGCTTAGGTAAGACTGATAATTGATCTCCTTTCGTGAATGCCGTTAAACCTTCAGTTTCGATGTATTCGACTGCTTCAAATAGACCTTATTCATGATGATGTTAAGAGTGCATTAAAGTGAGACTTGGTGGTAAAATGCTATGTGAGATCGCAGGAGTTTTGGATCTATATCAACTGTTTTTACTGTTCAACAAATTCTTCTTCTGTTCTACCATGTTTATTCACTGGAATGTTCGTTACGCTGCACGTATAGCAACTAAGTATCACTACCGAGCCTCGTTTGAGTGCAGGAAAACGCTATATGACGTTATCATGAACAAGCAGATAATTTTATCATTAACTGCCTTATCCCAAAAGAACGTGTTTTAAATTTGCATCCTAAAATATCAACAAACTCTTCACGCATAATGATAACGTCCAGGTATTACTTGCCGATAAACGTCTAGATGTTTTTGCCATTCAAGAGACCATAATTATCAAACTTATCGACGAAGATTACCATTTTTATATTTGTGGCTATGAACGTATTCGAAGAGATAGGCTCAGTAATTGCGGTGGGGGCTTACGCTTTTGTTTTAAATCTACAAAATAAACTTTACTTTGCGCGCTGGTCTGTTTATAGATGAGTTTGAAAACATGTGCATTAAAATTCTAAAACCTAATTCCAAACCGTTCATCGTTGTTAATTGGTACAAGCCTCCCAACCCTCCAGTTATTCTATATCCACATTTAGAAAACTCTTATTCAGCAACTTCATCTGTCCAATCTCGATGACCCCTACCAAATGTGACGATGCTGGACATCTCAATAGTGTTGCTGACATTTATGGTCTCCACCAGCTTTTTTCTGAGCCAACCCGAATTATTGATAAATTATTAACATTGATTATTTAAATTATACAGTTTGTCCTGGAAGGGTAGTCTGTTCTGGAGTTGCCCACATAAGCATCAGTGACCGTAGCCTTCCGTAAATTCTCAACTAATTGAACCAAATAAGGGCCATACCTCAAGAACGTATTGAAATTTTAAAAATTTCAACAGCGATAATTTCCGTTCTGATATCTCTAACGAATATTGGGAATTTTTAGATAAATTCGTAAACCCGGACTAACAGTGGTTAGAATGAAAAACAAAATTCCTGCAAATTTTTATAAGCATACCCCAATCCGTACTAAGCGGGTTAAATCCAACATTCCCCTTGGATAACCATCAAACTGAAGCAAGGCATGCACAATCGGGACATTCTTAAGATGCAATTAATTCAAATGAATATGTTATGATTCGAAAATTTCAAGTCAATGCGAAACAAAGTGAATGCTCAAATTAAATCTGCTAAACAATCATATTATCAAAACAAATTTAATTGAAACTAATAGTGAACCTCTTAAAACGTAGCAAGTGGTTAACGAACTGACTTCCCGGAAAACTGATAAATCCTCAATTAACTGAAGAAGTTAAACTGGAGGGAATTTCTTCGATTAAGTCTGGCGACGTGTCATATGGTTTCAACGACCATTTTCATCTTCAATCGGACCCAAAATTGCACAAGAAATGTCGTTAATGAACAATACCAAGCCTGGTTACCAGAAATATTATGTTCAATACTGGCATGTTTCCTATTGATTGGAAAACTGCTAAGGTCACACTCAATTTCAAACAAGGTGAAAGAAAAGACATGAATAATTATCGACCTATTTCTGTAGACTCTACAATAGCGACGGTCTTCGACTCTCCTCCTATCTAACTGAACGTAATATCTTATCTAAGTTCCAATCTGGCTTTCGATCTTTTCACTCCACGGTCACAGCCTCATTAGAGGCCACTGGCAATTGGAATTTTAATATCGATCGTGTTATGTAAACGCTGTTGTCTTTTTAGATCTTAAAAAGGCTGACCATACTATTCTATTGTGTAAATTGAATTTATATGACCCAAAAAGGAAATGCCGACCTGTTAATCTCCTCTTACTTGGATAATCGCACGCAAGTGCCCCCTGAACGGTTCTCTTTCTGAAAGCCGCTTGTTGACACGCGGTATTCCAAAAGAAACCCAACTAGGTCCATTGATATTTCTTTTGTACATCAATAATTTACCAAATTGTTTATCAAATTCTGAGACCAGACTATACGCTCATGACATTTACTTAATGTGCGAATCAATTCTAGCCGCGAGCATCCCCCCGGGCATTCAAAAAATATTGGTAAAATGCCCGGCCCAGCGGGCAATTTTCGTGGTCAAATGCCCCGCCCCCCGTTCCTACTATGGTAGTCAAATTTCCGGCCCCCCAGTCCATTAGATCGATATATATATATTAGTTGCAATTTTTCATAAACATAACTGATTCAACTTAATAGAACTGGATAAAACAACGGGAACAGAAGCTAAACAGAACATTGTACATCTACTGTGCTTTACTCTCCTCTCAACCTATCACGTATAGAGGTTTTTTTTTGTTCCTTCTTCTTTTGGCCTATATACTATATACTCGTGAGCCGAAAATGAACAGTCATAATTATGGTCTAATGGTGAACTGTTAGGGTCACGAAATGAGACACTAGCTCCCATGCACCGGTCAAAGACAAAGCAAATGGTTTTCTCGTTTAATATAGCACTTTTATGATCGATAAATGTTCTTTTTATTCCAAAATGAGCATTGGTTGAAACTCTTGACTTCTGAGCTTCGTCGGAAATACGAGGCAAGCTTACCGGGATATGGCTAACTGCCAAATTCCCGGCCCCCGGGACTCATTTTCTATCAAATGTCCGGGGTTTGCCGGGGGGGGCGCCTATGCTGATGAAGATATCTACTCCACCCAGGTCTCTTTAAACCCGGATTTATCAATCATAAATCATTGGTTAATTGCCAACAAACTTTCCTTTCATTTGACAAAAACCGAATTTATGCTAATCGTTCAAGGCAAAAGCTGTGTAATGCACGAAATTAAGTAGAGCCGATGTTACCAAATCTTTAGCAAAGTTTTAGTCTTATTTTTCTTACAATTTTACAGTTTTATACAATGTTTATATTTCGTAGTTTTTAGAATTAATTAAGAGAGTTTACAGAGTGTATTTTATTTAAATCTCGGATTATAGCTTTTCTTGTATTTTTATAGACATATTATTTTTGTAATTAGTAGGCATTGTGTTCAGCAATTAAGCAAGATGCAGGCCAGTAAACTGTCAGGCGCTGCATATACGAGTACTAAATGCAGCTCAGCAAGCAGATCCAGACTTCGTCACTCACAGTCAACGCAATTAACGCAATGCATGAGGTCCTTAAGATGGCATTTGGACTAACCCAGAGCAAGACAGCTCCATTCAAGTCCACAAGAAAAGTAGCTCTAGAGATAACAGACAAAAGCAAGCAGATGGATAGATGGGCAGACACATCTCCAGACCGTACACAGTCGTCTCAGCTCTAGCCTTAGGAACCATTGAAAGCATGCCAACTATGCCCATCCAAGAGGGGCTGAGCAAGGCCATAGAAAGTCTGGTTTCGGGGAATGCAGCTCGACCTCCTTAGCAGTGCAAGTCCATGCTCACAGCACAACTTGATCTGACAGTGCTGGTGGGAAAGCGCCACTTGACATTGCGTCATGCCAGAACCAACGCCTCAACAAAAACAAGATGCAGGATTGACTGCAAAAACTTTCTCCTTAGCGTCCTTGGTGAGGCCTTTGCCCAGATAATGCTGGTCCCTCAAAGAGAAACTGGCTGTGCTTGTCTATCCAAGTCACAATGCAAATTTCTCGCTCACAGGTCCACGGTAGGGGGATTGCTTTGAGTATCAAAAGCTCTTTCATGTTGTATCTTCATCGACCTAACAAAAAACTTTAACTACCTGATCAGCAGAGAGCGACTTTTTAAATTTTTTTCTGAGATCGACTGTTCACCGAAGTTTGGCCAGGTTCTTTCATGACAACATAAAGAGAACCGCGACGGGCAGCAGGAATAGACAAGAACTTATCCTTTGATTCAGCTCCCCACTTGAGTCTCTGTAGCTCAGTGGGTAGTCAAAGGGTTGCGGGTTCGATTCCCGTCAGTGACTCAGAATTTTTTCTGATCACTCAAGTTTGAGAAGCGGTTTCCTTCATTCTTTACAACACCAAGTTGCAAAACTTCTACATTAATATAGAGAGTCGTCCAATTCAGCGGCAGCTGCTCAGATTGCTTTGACATATGCGACAGAGTTTTCTTGGGTTATTTGGGAGTGTATCTTGTCGCGGTGTAACAGTTTGTTTTGAGTAGCAGATATACGTATTTAGTTTTCGAGCAACAAACCAGTTCTGTTCCGCAGTTCAGTTCAGTACTATTCTGTTCTGCTTCAGCTTTCAACCTTCTCAACCAGCTTTTAAGTCTCTCACGACCTGTCACCGTCCGTCAATGACCACGTTAGTTGGCAACTGTCCGTCACAATCGGTCATGAAATTATACCCGTCCCTCAACAACGTGAGGAATCTTTTCTAAGTCTCTCACGACCTGTCATCACCCGTCAATGACCGTGTTAGTTGGTAACTGTCCGTCACAATCAGTCATAAAATTACACCCTTCCCTAAACAACGTGAGGAACCTTTTCTAATCTCTCAGGACCTGTCACCGACCGTCAATGACTGTGTCAGTTGGTGACTGTCTGTCACGATCGGTCATTTAGAGATATTTCCTAAGTCTATCTCGACCTGTCACCGACCATCATTGACTGTTCACACCTGGAGTCAGTTTGTGCGTATTAGACAACCCTTTAGAAGCATGCCATTACCTTGCTACTAATGGGGCTTGCTGTTACCCTGGGAACTGTACGTAAAGCTTGTCATTCTACTCTGCTTCTGAAAGATTCTGTAGAATCGTTTCTCTGTCACATGCCAAATTCAATGTCATTACCCTGCTACCTGTGCAGCCTGTCATTTTCCTGTCATTGGCAAGACTTGTCATTACTGCACTCTGCTACTTCTATCAAATGACAACAATGGAAAACTTGTACTGCCTTCTTTGTCACACCATATTTGGATAGGGGCATTAATCCTTCCGGTCTAGTCTTCTGTTTTTAAGCGAGAGGCCTACGCACTAATCAATTGTAGAGTAATATTAAAATCAATAACAGCTGTAATATTCTACAAGATATGACAAAAATGGACACTTATAAAAGAGATGCAGTTTCATAGCATTTGATAAATATGAAATTAGTTAATAAGAGCAATAACCAGCTCTTAATTAAACAGTTGTTTGATGAGGCAGCATATTCTGGAAGCTGCTAGACCATAACAGACAGAGTGCTACTTTCTCAAACTGAATCATTGCAATGTAATTCTCAGAATTGTAAGTGTCATATATATGTAACTATGTATGTATTACTTACTCTTTTGTATGTTTCCCTCAGTTTATCCCTTGTTTCATTCAAGGTTATTTGCTTGCTGTTACCAAAAGAAACAAGCAAACATCACTATAACAAAACGCTTTATGTTCTATTTTTCCCCAAAGTTATGTGTAACATGTTCAATTTCATTAAATGGCTGACTGATTTCATGTGCTCTGATTGGTCAGCTTGAGATCCATACCTTACAGTATAACAAGTAAAAGTGCTACCTTAATTTTTACTTGGACATAACAGACATGTCAAGAATTATATATTGCAATTGATATAGCTTTCTATAACTTTTCAAAAAACTAACATAATTTTACTAACAATTACATATTGCAAACAACTATTTATCTAGGTTTAACCTTTACCTTGCTTTATCAGCCATTTTTTGATTAAGGAGAGCAATGATTTCATCATGACCTGATTGCATGTCATCCCTATCAGGTCTGTAAGAACAATTCACCAACTATTATTAAATAAATGCAATAAAACCCATTCAAACCTGGCACTATCTACGGAACTTCTGCTCTCATTAATACAGTCATACAATACAGTAGCTATGACAGCATGATTAAACAAGGTGAACTGTTATTGAAGATGAGAAAAACTCTAGCTGACCTTGACTTTTATTAAAAGGAAAAGGCTGGTCCTAATTGTTCTGTACTCCAAAGAACTACCGAAGATAAAAAGTAAAACTCTCCTTTACTGCTAAATGGGAAGGACAGGTCCAAAACAATGTACTGAAGTAAAGAGACAATGAAAAGCAAGATATTTCTAAGGTCTTTAAATCTTGTATATGTTAAAGGTATAATTACTGTAGCTCATAAATAAAATTCACTTAAAGTCTGCTGATTTTACAATACAAAGCAGTTTTTTTATTGTGGGAGAATATAGTAATATAACACTCTATTGGTTAGAACAGCTAAGTTCACTGACAGTTCACAACAAAAATATTTCAACTCATGATAAATCATATGAGTGTCAAATAACAATGGATCCTTACTCAAGCTTTGACTTTTCTAGTTGCAGGTTACGGTGTTGTTTCTCCAACTCATTAATATTTTTGTTAATTCCATCAAGCTGACTCTGAAACAAAATCTTGACTTTACAAAGGAAATTTGGTATACTACAACTAAGAAGATGACATAAAACTTTCTTAATTGCTTGAAAGACAATGCATACATAAAAAAATAGATAGAAATTCATCAATAAAAAGACAAAATTTTTGTACTTACAAAATTATGCCTAGCAAAAAATAATTGGGTTAAAATCATTATCAATAACTTTGTATTGATTCTTATTCAAAGTGCAAATAGCCTGTTTTCAGGGGGTTCTTGGGCGAAAACTCCTTTAGCTACCAAGAAGAACAAAAAAAAATTTCAGGAATTGATTGTATTCCCAATTTTATCTGCGTTTGAATATTGTGCGCAAATTGTTCACGACCAAGTATTTTGAAGAAAATCGGGGGCATGGGAATAATGTCACTCGCGGCCTAGCTTTCATGATATTTCTTCACAGGAAAATACAACTATGTTGTCCAATGAATGTAAAAAGCAAGATTGCAGCGAGGAATCAAGTAACTTATCTGAAACTCATTTGAATTCAAAGAGGAGGAAGTACAACTGTCCAGGAAAAGACCATTGCCATTGCTATGCTATGCTAGTGCTCACAGAACAAGTGAGAAATACATCACGTGCCTTTGCACCTGGTAGGAATCAGTCAAAGTGTGAAGCAGAGAAAGTTCTATTTTTTGTCTTTGCATGGAAAATGTCTCAAAAGGAGATTGTTAAAGGTTTAAAACAATACAGTAAAACCACCAAGCTAAGTTTCTGGTCCAGTAGTACAGTCATACTTGTTTAGATCATGCATGCAGCACTGCAAGCATTCTCGATTTTAACTAGTTAATATTAAAACTATTGAGCATATGTTTTTTCTATGTGGTCCATGGGTTTTCTAATCTGTGTTGTTTGTTTAGGCTGCACATATTAAATCTCTTCAAAAATAACAAATTTTTCAAAAAGGTATAAGTGGCATTAGGTTGTACAAATCGCACATCTTCTTGCACATCTTTTAACAATGTTCATAAATATACCATTTTCTTAATTATTCAACATTAACATATCAAAACAAAGAAAAGTAAAACCTAAACCAGCTATAAAATTGAGCAACAATAACATCATAATACACATCATGCAAACTAGTAGTGGAAGCATGTGAATGTGTTACATAAAATCATCAGTACCTTCAACCTTTTAATCTCAGCTTCATTCGACTGTCTTGCTGATACAACAGCAGCTATGAAAAAATGTTAAATTCAAATTGTTGTAGTTATTAGCTTTTTGCAGAAAATCTAGGATCTAGTTTTATCTATTAAGATTTTAACAAAAACAAAACACATATCATAATTATTATTAAACATAAATTGTAGCAGGGGCTGCGTGTAATCAAAGATACTGGTCAAAAATTTGAGCCTCATTAGTTCAACACTGCTAGATATATCATCATGAACTCCCGAAATAATATCTTGTCAGACTCCTGTGTAATGATCAACAGGCAAACCTGACAAATAAAAAACCAAGCAATCAGGTGCTTGCAGAAGACAAGAAATAGGTCAATAATTATATAGAAATTCTCCCCAAAGAATAAGTTCCCCCTGCAAGACCTCAGTATGACCAGTACCTGCACCTTATATATATTACTACTGACAACACATTTTCCCTTAAGAGGTGTGCACGTGATTACCATACATTCTTGTGTATATGTTAAACTTTCAAGACATGAAAATTGAGCAAAACGTTGACCTCAACTTGTACACAAAAGAGAGAATGCAACACCCCATAAGATTGCCAGAAAATGCCTAAGCTGGCCAAAGCAAAAGGAGTCACAGAACAGAAGGAATTGACACCCTCAGGCTTTCAAGCACACCCAGGTGAAAAAGTAAGGAGAAAAGTAGGACAACTGAGGGCTTAAAAGAAGGACTATCAATGCAGCCTTTGGCACAGATCTTTGAAGAAGTACTGATGAACTGCTTCTAATCTGCCTGTGACTCGTTTCACTGCTGGTATGAGTGTGAGCCATCTGGATTGGACATGCCAGATGAACATTTGTTCGTCAATAATTCTTCCTTGCGACATGTGGTCCAGGCTTTTAGCCTGAACACCTGCAAGGCTTACTCCCTATTCCTGCATGATACAACCTTGCACAATTTGTTGAAATTGCGGCATATAAAAAGTAGGAAAAAGTAGGAAATAGTAGGAATTTCAAGATAAAAGTAGGAGTAGTAGGAGAAGGGTCAATAAAGTAGGAAATAGTAGGAAAAGTAGGATCACTTGAAAGCCTGCACCCTCAGTCCTAAACAATGGCATGGGCTGTTTGAAAAAAGTAATGAGGAAAACTTCCTTGGCTTTTTGAGCTTTCAAACCAAACAAAAAAAATTAATAACAAGGAATGACCAATGACTCGGACTAACTTGTACTACAAGAATTGGAATAGTTTTTTTTCAATCACTAGCTTTTCTGTTTAATCCATGAAAGTTGAAAATACCCACACCTGTTACAGCTAGGAGTCATCCCCTAAGAGTGTGATAAGTTAACCTATGCCTTAAATAGCTGGGAGTTATCCCCCTGAGAAATGATTAGTTCCTACATTTTTTTACAGCTGGAAGTTAAGTATCCCCCTAAGAGGTGTGATTAGTTGACCTTAAGCCTTTTATGGCTGGAACTTATCCCCTGGAGAGAAGTGATTAGTTTCAACACTTTTTACAGCTAGGAGTTATCCCTCTGAGAGGTGTGACTAGATGACCTACACCTTTTACAGCTAGGAGTTATCCCTCTGAGAGGTGTGACTAGATGACCTACACCTTTTACAGCTGGGAGTTATCCCCTAAGCATGTGTTAGTCATGGACAAACTTGAAACCATTGCCTTCTCCTCTCACTTACTGATAAGCCCCTTTAAACGACATTGTTGATGAATATATATGTACAAACCACCAACAAAGAAACAGCTAATGCCAGCAGATTTGTCTGCCTGCTGTCCAGTTAGTTTCCAGGCCCGTGCCTGTTTGTTATGCAGGCTCGGTTACAAGTTCGTTTTTGGCCTCGTGTACTGAGTTCGTCCTGATTAAAGTGTTGTTGTTGTTTTGCTTCTTGTTTATTTACTGGCAAGGTGGCAGCTATTTCAACCCACAACCTTGAAAGATGATAGCCAAAGGTGCTACGACAAGCCAGCCTCAAATTCGGCCAGAAAAGACCTCTTTAAAATCAGGAAAATACACTCTTTGCCTTCGTTAGATTTATCGCTAGCTAACGACTGAACTGCCCACTATGGCGTCAAATCGTGCCCCCAAACAATGGGCACTAACAAAAACCGAAACAAAAACATCTTTTAAAGCAGGGCAACAGAATCTGCAATATATCCTTTCATTCGATGCTAACTTCGCCCCTTTCCTTGACGACAGCTTCACTTGGAGAAAAAAGCCCGTTACGAGTCCCAAGCACGGTTTAGTAAACGACGGTGAAGCTGTCCCTGAAGCTAACAGATGTACTGTGCACCAGAAACGTGTACACCTAGAGTTAATGCTAAGACAAATTGTTAACTTTTGCCCTGTTATTTCATGAAACTCTATGGTTAAAAATTCTACGTCGCTGCAAAACATTTGGCAAACTATCCGTGCCCAATTCGGCTTCCAGTCCACCGGAGCTTATTCTTAGACTTTGCCAATATCAAACTACAACCGAACAAACGCCAAGAGGACCTTTTCCAATGCCTTATGTCATTCATTGAAGATAACCTATTAGTAGCCAACAGTCCCATTTCCCACCACGGTGAGCTCATCACCCAGGATGAAGAGCTCACCCCCACCCTTGAGAATATGATAGTCCTCACCTGGCTTAAACTTATTCACCCTGATCTCCCTGCCCTAGTAAAACAATGCTATGGAACCGGACTATGATCCCGAACTGTCCCCTCCCTCAAACAAGAAATCTCCCAGGCATTCAATTCTCTCCTTGACAAAGTCCATTCCCTCTCCGACTCAAAAATCCTCCGTGCCAGCCATAGTACAGTTAAACAGTACTCCTTCAGGTCAAATAAACCTCCTACCAGAGACCCAACATAAATGCCCGCTTTGCAAAGAGGGTGGTCGCATCGACACACATTTCTTGAGTAAATGCCCCTTTCTGCCTCCCGAAGACCGCTGCTACCTCTCCAAAGCGAGACTTGCCGAGTATTGACAAAGACGACAGCCAGGAAGACAGCCCCCCATCCCCTCCCGTAGAATTTGATGAGGACTACACTGCGCTTCCCCTCACGGCTCGCATTGTGTCAAGGCATGTCAGTTCAAAACAGTCGCCACACTTTACTGCCTACCACAAGCAACATCCGTTAAAACTAACACTCGATACTGATGCTGAGACCAGTATGATAAAGGCCTCCGTTGCTCACTCCAAGCTGATGGCGTTACCCCCCTCCGTGTAATTGGCGAAACCCATATTCTCCTAACCCGGGAGCGTAAATCACTAGCTCTAGAGCCCCTGGTTGTCGAGGGCCTTAGGACCTTGCCGGGACCCCTTCTTAATTGTTAATGACATCACCGTTTGCCCCGCCCTGTCCCAGGTTACCATCCAGGGGTCAGAGACATTTCATTTCATTTACCAACACCACTGACGCACGTCCCCACTCCATACGTCTAGCCCAGTGCTACGTACTGCAGACATCCTCCTCCTCAAATGTTATCTGGCCTGGCGAAACCCTAGAAGTTGATTTACCTCCCGAATTGGGCGACGATCCCATCCTTGCTATCGAACCACATGTGGCCTCATTACGCACAAAAAACACAGTATGGCCTCACCCCAAATCCTGAAAGCTTGTTCTAACAAAGTATACTTTACCAATAATACGTCTAAGCCACAACCGGTTACATGTCATGACCAAGTTTGCACAGCCCACCCAACCAACGAGGTCTCCCCAAATGTCACCTCTCGGTGCTGCCCCCCTTTTCAGACACCATCAGCATTGACCCTGATAACCTCTTACCAGGTCCTGCTGGCCTCAAATTCAAACAACTAATCCAACAGTATGATCCTGTGTTCAGCCCCACAATCTCTGGTTACAATGGTGCTGCTGGCTGAATTGAGGCCATCGTCAGCATGGGCTCGTTCCAGCCACCCCTATGCAAAGGCCGGGTTCGACAGTATTCCAGAAATCAGCTATGCGAGCTTCAGGCAAAGTTTGACAAGTTAGAAGATGCCAAGGTCTTCTGTCGACCAGAGGAAGTAGGCATTACTGTAGAATATCTGAACCCTTCATTTCTTGTCAAAAAGCCCTCAGGTGGCCATTGCCTCGTCACTGCCTTTACTGACGTTGGGCGGTACGGTAAACCCCAGCCATCCCTAATGCCAGACGTTGATTCAACACTCCGCACAATTGCACCCTGGAAGTACATCATCAAATTAGACCTGACCTGCGCCTTCTACCAGATTCTCCTATCCAAAAGTTCAATGAAGTACTGTGGCGTAGCCACACCATTCCGGAGGGTACGTGTCTACATACGCTGTGCAATGGGCATGCCGGGCTCAGAAACCACTCTTGACCAGATGATGTGCCGTGTACTTGGTGACCTTGTCCAGGAAGGTTGCGTAGCCAAACTCGCTGACGACCTCTACTGTGGGGGAGACACACCAGACCTGCTCCTGTCCAATTGGTCGCAGGTTCTAGAGCGCCTACATCGGTGCAACCTCTTCCTGTCTCCATCAAAGACCATTATATGTCCCAAGCCTAAAGTTATCCTAGGTTGGGTGTGGTCACAAGGCACCTTATGAGCTAGTCCACACCGCATTGCAGTCCTTTCATCTTGCCCCCCACCCCCAACTGTTAAAGGTCTACTATCATTCATCGGAGCCCATAAAGTCCTAAGTCGCGTATTACCCAAGTGCTCTTCTTACATCGATCCCCTTGAGTGTTGCATCACTGGCATGCAGTCTGCCCACAAAATCAACTGGGACGACAACCTTACCAGCTGCTTCAAAGTTGCTCAAAACACCCTTGGAAACCACAAGTCAATTGTCTTGCCTAGACCAACCGACCAGTTGTGGGTCGTCACCGATGGTTCAGTCACCAAACATGGCTTGGTGCAACCCTGTACGTGACCCGCAACGATGACCTACACCTCGCAGGTTTTTTTAGCGCCAAGTTATGCAAGCATCAAGTCACCTGGCTCCCCTGCGAAATTGAAGCATTATCCATCGCTGCTGTGGTTAAGCACTTTAGTCCCCATATAATAGAGTCAATCCACCACACTTGCGTTCTGACCGACAGTAAACCTTGCGTTCAAGCTCTCCATAAGCTGTATGCTGTGGAGAGTTCTCAGCAAGCCCCCACGTTACCTCCTTTCTGTCAACAGTCAGCTGTTACCAGGTAGATCTTCAACACCTCGCTGGACAGGCGAACTTACCATCTGATTTCGCTAGCCGTATCACCCCCGAGTGTCATGACTCTGCATGCCAGGTTTGCACATTCATCCGTGAATCGGAGGATTCAGTAGTCAGATCCCTGTCCATCCAAGATGTCATAGGTAACACTAAGCGCCTACCCTTCACCACAAGAACAGCCTGGCTTTCCACCCAAAGTGAATGCTCTGACCTACGCCGTGTGTGTGCACACTTAAAGCAAGGCACCAGACCCTCAAAAAAGATGGTAAACATCAAAGACATCAAGCGCTACTTGAATGTCGCCTCTATCTCAACGGATGGCTTACTCGTAGTCAAACGCCAACAAGCCTTTGTTTCATCCCAAGAAGCAATCATTGTCCCACGCGACGTTCTTGATGAACTACTTATCGCACTCCACCTCAAGTTCGACCATCCTATCCGCCACCAGTTGTAAATTGTGGTGACACGCCATTTTTTTGCACTCGCAGCACTGACACATGCCACACTTGCACTTCTCTTAAGAACCTACCCAAGAGTATCACATCCCAATCCTCAGAAGACACCCCAGAGGTTATTGGATTTTCCTTCGCAGCCGATGTTATTAAGAGAGACCGACAATTGATTCTCGTCCTTTGGGAATGTGCAACTGCATTCACCAATTCCTGTCTCATTCCTGATGAAAAACATGATTCGACACGTGACGGGCTTACCCGCCTTTTTGTTGGGCTAAATTCCCTTGACGGCCCACGTGCTACCATCCGTGTCGATCCTGCCCCAGGTTTTGTCTCCCTGTACAACAACGACAGCCTGAAACACATTAATGTTTGTTTAGACATAGGACGAGTTAAAAATATGAACAAAAATCCAGTTGCAGAGAAAGCAGTCCAGGAGCTCGAAACTGAGCTCCTCCGCCAAGAACCCACCGGAGGACCCGTAACCGAAGTTGAACTCGCCATTGCCACTGCTAGACTGAGCTCTCGCCTACGTTTCCAAGGCCTTTCGGCTCGTGAGCTCTGGACACAACGTAATCAGTTTGACAAAACCCAAATCCCTATCATGGACTATGAGACTATTCTTACTAAACATCAACAGCGCTGGGCTAACCACCTGTTCAGTAAAAAGTCAAAGGGCATCCTTAGACCTCCTACCCAGCAAGCACTTTGTGTCAGAGACATAGTCTACCTGGTTCCCAATCACAATAAAAACAGAGCTCGCGATCGGTATATCATTGTTAACATCAATGGCGAATGGTGTTCAGTCAAGAAAATCACCGGCTCCCAGCTTCGTGCCTCGTCTTACAAAGTTAAGCTGTCAGAGTGCTTCCACGCCAAAACCCCTCCTGAGTCCTCTCCGCATTGACCAGAACATGTTTCTGACAAAGAGGATGAACACATTCCAACTTCAGGAGCCCCCAGCAAACAGAGCCTCGCCCCTGCTCAGCCACTGCAACAGGCGTCTGCACCTCTCGACCTAACACTCCCTCTCATCGCTGATGAACCAATCTCTTCCCACAGTGACCCAACCCCGCCTTCATCTGTTCTGTCCCCGGGAGACCATACCCTAACTTCTGAAGATACTTCAACTCAGGTCGGCCAGGCCCAACAGGATACCGCTTCACAAAATGCAATGACTCGTCCACACCGCTCACCCAGGTCTCCTGACTACCTTAAGGACTACATCTGGTCTCGCACATAGGTGCAGCATGACTGAGAGCCTGACTTTGAAACCGTTCAAATACTGTGTTCCCGTTGTTTATAACACCTTTTTCAAATCTTTTAGATTAAGTTCATGTTTTGCTTTTCGTTACAAAAAAAAAAGAACAGAAAGAAAATAGAAATCATGCCAGCAGATTTGTCTGCTTGCTGTCCAGTTAGTTTCCAGGCCCGTGCCTGTTTGTTATGCAGGCTCGGTTACAAGTTTGTTTTTGGCCTGGTGTACTGAGTTCATCCTGATTAAAATGTTGCTGTCGTTTTGCTTTTTGTTTATTTACTGGCATAGCACATGATGAACAACCAACACCCCAAATTGAAATTCGAAATAAGAAACCCAAAACAACACCCGAAAGGCACTCACTATCACTACTTGTTTTAAAATCTCCAATGAGGGAGAAAGTTTCTTCAAGTTCTACAAAAAACAGCTAAAAAAACATTATTCATACATGTGTAACCAATGGGCCCTTTCCAAGAAATCGCAGACAAACTTCATTTACATTGAACATAAATGTATCGAAGATAGATGCTCTACAAACTCAACTCTAGAAAACAAACAAATTAATGCTAGATAACAGACATCCCTAGAATGGTGCAACTACTAGCTGACCTATGCCTTTTACAGCTGGGTCTTAGGACCCTGAGGGGTGCCCAAGTTCTCCCCATTGATCAAGTTACCTTGTATCTCAGAAAATATATCTCCAGGAAAATAGTGCAGTTTATAGCGAAGAACACTTGCTTTTATTGTTTCTGTTTCTAGCAGTTCATGTAATCCCACTCGTTCTGTCTCCTGTAATCAGATAAGTATTCATTGAAGTAACAGCAAATAAAAAGGATAAAAACATCAATAAATCTAACATTTATACATAAAGAACCTTGTTATTTTCTGTCTCCTGTTATCAGATAAGTATTTATTGAAGTAACAGCAAATAGCAAGGATAAAAACATCAATAAATCTAACACTTACACATAAAGAACCTTGCACGATTAACTTAAAACCTCTTCTCATTCATGAGTATGAGATGCAAGAAAACAACTATCAACTTTTTGTAAGATATAGTTATGGTCAGGAATTTAGCTACTGTATTGATGCATCACACTCAACAGTTTCCTGATATTTTACACTGGATCTCACTCATTTGACTCACAAGTCTCTCACACTTGTTGTCTGTGAGTCTGTATGAGCCTCATGAATACTCCAAAAATCATACTCCTTAGCCTGTGAGCCAGCTCATTTATTACTACCAATGCTATCTTTGGTTAGTTTTTTTATGAAAACAAGAAAATAATATTGAGGTGCACCAAGAATAAAATCAAGTACATTTTATTTCAATCTCTAAAATAACTTTTTTGAAGGTCTATGTTGTGTTGATTAGCAATGCAAATTAGCTGTACATGGCTATATATCTTAAAATTCAGGATAAAGTTGTTCTTTTTTAGACTAGTTTGTGGTTACCCAGTTAATGCAATCATAAGTGTTGCATAGTCAAGAAGTTTCAGTAGAAATTTACCATTAATAAACCTTTTTTACCTCTTATTATACCTACTAGACAGGCTTTCCCTTATTAACAAACATTATTAACTGGTTTAACTAGAACTCTGCAGGTTGGTCTATAATTTGCTACAACAAGAGTTAATTTTAATAACTAAGGGACTGGTCATAAAGTACAGGAGGGGGTGGGCCGGAAAAATCAAATTTGGAGAAGACCCAGTTTTGGTGGCCCACCCTTTCAAGTTGAACAAAATTAATGTAGCCCACCCTTGGATCCTTACACTATAATTAGTGACCCACCCCCAAAAGCTGACCCCCATCTGCATGATTTAATTTGTACATTAAATATGATCTACCTTGATTTTTGATATTCAATCTGAATCTCCATAGAAATGGCGGATCAAGTTCCTTCCAGTTCTAGATTTGCGAGGAAGTAACATCTGCTCGTTCTCTGAGTCACTTTCTTAATTATTAAATTGATTAAATGATTAAATGAAAAGGATATTACTACTACTACTACTACAAGAAAACACAGTTAATTAGAATGCAGTATTATATCCAACCATCCCATCAAGTACTACTTAGCATGATATACTG
>JAOBAT010130631.1:0-12436 GCA_026413305.1 Hydrozoanthus tunicans
TAGTAGTAGTAGTAGTAGTAGTAGTAGTAGTAGTAGTAGTAGTAGTAGTAGTAGTAGTAGTAATAGTAGTAGTAGTTATGTTATTATTATAGTAAGGAGTGTCAAGGCATTTATTACTTATGTATGTCAAAGAAGGGATTTTTCGCCAACAGGTCCTGCATGGTGTTAAGCTGGCAACGAAGAAGTCGATCAAGTTCGCCAGAAAACAAATGGAAGCAATGAAGAAAATGCTGCGCGAAAACAAACCGACCGAGAACAAGATCTTCAAAGAGCTCCACAAATCGGCACAGAAAATTCTTCGGTAAGCGGCGGATACAGCCGGAATTTACATGCATAGCGATGCAGTGCTGTTAATAATTTTAGGAGTAGGCAAAAAATTGGCGGTTACAGAAGGCCAAAGGCCCGTGAGTCATTTAGGGGGTCCGGGGATATTCTGTCTTATCATTTCCATTTTAAAGCGAAGATTTATATAGAATAACGCGCGGGCTGAATGGAAGGCAGAAATTTGTTTATCAATAGGTGGCTGGTGACGGGCTTCTTTTGTAGCTTGATGACTTGATTAATGTGAGCGAGAACGTTTGCTGTATTTTTTTAACTATTGAAACAATTTTTTAAACATTGTAAGAAACATACCTAAACTTATATACCCAATTTAGTTGTTGTTTTGCCATTTCAGATCCTTGAAAGAACTGCTATACAGCGAGAAGGAACTCGACAAGCTCAGCCCAGATACCGCTGACAAAGTCGACCCAAGGCTCAGCAAGGAGCCGAAGATTTCCTCAAGGGGAAAACTGTTGCCTAGGCTGTTGCAAAGGCCATGAAGCTCAGAGCAAGCTGGCGTTTTTGAACTCTTCACCAGACATAATTTTTGTTGTTTTTAAATGTGAGATGAATGATTAAGAATAAATCAGTCTTTCGAAAAGAACGTGAACTTAAAAACTCGTGTTTAAATGAAAAATGAAGGCTTGTTCCTCTTGATAAGAATACAGAAATAGTAACAGAAAAAATAAATTATTTGTAAAGCTTATCTTTTATCTTGTCAGTTACTTCTTGATCGTGTTATTTCGGACCTAGTCTCTTGGTAGCGAGAACTAAGTGGAAATGGGCTATTGAAGAAAAGTCACAAAAAACACTCCTTCCTTCCTGAATGCTTCGTTACGTTTTACCTAGAGTCCAGCGGTTACTGTCATTACAGTTAACTGTGAAACAAGTCTCGCCTCAATTGAAATCAATCTTGTCGCCGGTTCCTTAACTCTCCGTAGCCATTCTCGTTTGGGTGAGCGGCGTATTTGCCCCCCAGAATCCCACCCTCCGTTCAGTAGTGTACACACTTTTTTTTATATAAGAACCAGTGTATTTATCCCAGACTCATTTTTCTTAGTTTTTTGGCTATTTATGCCTCAAATTGTTCTTTTAAAATTTGTTCTTGTTTCTATGTGTGGTTTAAATCGAAAAACTAAGTCTAAGGTACTGCATTACACGTATTTGAAAACGGATTGCTTGCCGGGTGTACTCTTGATCAATTCATCCCCTGATTCATTTTCCCGAGACAATTTCCAGTGACTATCCCAGGATTGGTTTCATATTCAAACTCTTACCTTGGTCAAATTAAGTTACGTCTGCTGATTCTCTCAGAACTCCGCTGTATTACCAACATTACAGCTTAACTACTCTCAATTTCTGCGAAAAGTTGCGAATTATTTTTTGTAAAGCTAAAAAAATTGCTCAATTGTAATATACATTTCAAAATGAAATATGATATTGTGTATGACGTAAAAAAACGGTTGAAAGACACTTGTGGTGAAAATGAAAACAAAATAGTGCACAAGATAAGTAAAGGACGCGGCTTCAAAATAAAAACAAAAGTTACAAATCTTCTCTAATGTTCAAGAGTGTTTGCCTTAAGAATAAGGTGAGCTTCACGAGCTTTGCGGACTGAATCTCTGTTGCTGAAAATTTTTGTTTTTGAAATTTTTGTTTTTTTATTTGAAGACTTTGAACCATTGAAACTTTTTTATGTTTTTAAACGTTATTTAAGTCGTTAAAGCATTGGACACTTGGCCAACCTAATGTGCACGCGGCAGAACGCGCGAAGGCTGTTATTTATTTTCCCCGATTTGTTACTGGCCTTGGTGTTTTAAATGTTTCTTCAAAAAAAAAAAAAAAAGGCAAAATCCGCCTTCTCAAAGGTTTCCGTGCTCTTGTTGATTTTTAAATTGCCTACTTTTGTCCATCAGTCAGTACTTCGCTTAAAACAGAGGCCCAGAAACAACATTTCATACTGACAAAGTGACAGCTACTCCGAACTAAAAGCACTTTCGCCACAAACTTTTTTATTCGTTGCAGACTGAAATACAGAAACGCTGCAAACTTAATTGTAGTTGCGGTAAATTTCAAAAATCAATCAGTTTATCAGTGCCGTAAATTTGATGGGGAACTCGCCGAAAATTTACGGTTTAACTTTTCGGTTAATTATTAGTGCGAAACTTGCGGCGGTTCGGCATTTTAAAAACATTAAACATTCAGCCGCCTGCAAGCAGGCTGGTCGTGATCAGTTGTTGTTAAATGTGGCTCTTGTAAAAGTCCACTGTAAGGGCGGAGTCCATATAATCGCGCGCGCCCGTCGCTACAACACATTTTTTTAAAAATAAGAACCAGTAAATTTGGCCGACGCTCGTTGTTCTTAAATTTTTGGCGATTTGAACCTCAAATTGTTGTTAAAATGTTCTTATTTCTATGTATGTTTAAATCGAAGAAAAACTAAGCCAAAAGTGTTGCATTGCCATGACTGTATTGGAAAACGAATTTGGTCAATTTGGCCCTGCGAATTTATCGTGGATTCGCCGACATTTTCCCCGGGACGATTCCAGGGATTATAAACCGCGAAGCGTTTTCTTATTTATTCTTTAATGTTCAGTTAAAAATCGAAGTTCGTGCAGTAAAGTTTTAAAACAATTCAGCCCAAGCCTCAGCTTGTTCTTAACTTGTTCTTAAATTTTGGTAAATCTGAGCCTCGTTGTCCTTATAAAGTTGTTCTTATTATAAAAAAAGCGTGTATTGCTACTAGCCGTGTGCCTGCCGTCGAAAACGTGTTACGTTTGACAACTAAAAAAATTGAGCGACGCTAGCGATACGGTGTGTCCATATGATCGCTGCAAGGTTATAATCAGTCAAGTCTGAGTAACTATGCGGAAAGTAGTTGAGTCTCGGGGCTTATAGCTTTTTGGTCTACCTTTTTCCGGAGGAGTGTTATACTCGGGAGCGCTATACATGGCCAAGAATTTGCCGGAGTGATAAAAATGAAACTAGTGGGTTTCAAGGAAGTTTTTGGGGTCTGAAATTTTGGCTTGAGGGGCTCTCTTTGGGTCTGTGAATTACACAGGGATTGTTTCGAGTTGCCAAATTTGGCCGGAATTATTTTGCGTCTTGTAAGTCTGGAGCAGTATAAGTAGTTTCAACTTAAAGGATTTAGGAGTTTTTTTTGGGCATGCGAAAAAAGTAGGGAAATTTTTACGTGGTTGAATTGAGTTTTAAGGAAGGGATTTTTTTGGGTATAAAATTTGAACCTTGTGCGCTCGAGCACCCCCCCTCCCCCCCCCCATAAAAATAGTTTAGTTGGGCCCCGTGGCTAATGGCAAGCACGTACCGAAGGGTGAAACTTATAAACAATAGCGCTTTGGTGGCCAAAACGCGCCTCATCAAATTTGCTAGCGACGGTTAGTTGTCAAAGGGATTTTGTTAAAGAATGGGCGCTACTGAGTTCCTTGATTTCACAAGTACAGGACCCCAAATTGAACTTCTGGAGGGTTCCTATGGAATCATCCTTTCATCAAAGTGTTCTTAAAACTTCTATTATATAGTCAGGGCCTGGTAAGCCAGGGCCTTTCGTGTGGGAGGCCTGGGTTCGAGGTTGCTGAAAACGCACGTTCATAGACCTTCGTGTCTTGGTATTCTCGTTGAAGGACGTTCAACTGGGATCTCACGATTGGTTAATAAAACTCGCTTGATATCTGCGCTAACAAAAAGTAAAGAAGAAAATAAAACTAACTGATAAGTAATGAAACCTGAAAGAATATATTAAAGCATGTGATATGATACACAAACCTTTTTGTTTGCGGCATTCTTGATCTTCAAAGCGACATTGACGGCTTCAAGGTCAAAGAATCTTGCGCCTTTTAAGATGGCTTTGATCACAGAAAAGAGGCTTTCGGTTGAATCATCCGGAAAACGAAACGTGATTAACATGATCTAAATGACGCGACACGGCTTATAGTTCTTCTGTGGTGTTTGCACGCCAAACTTAACACATATCACTCAAGTCAAGCCGCAACCAGGGCAGTGGCCGCTTAATTGACTATTGTTTCTCATGACGCGGTTTCCTGTGTAACAAGATAACGACCTTTTTTATTAACCGAGTAGCAAATCAGAGAAGGCTGCGCACGGTAAGATCTTTCACCAAGCCGATTACAGCTTGGTGTTATAATTTCACCATCGTTTGGACACGAAGCAAGGTCAAGTTTGGAGGCAGTTTTAGTTGTTACTGAAATCAGCCAAAATGAAGGTCGCTCTTCTCCTGCTTTCGCTTTGTTTGGTTCTTCATAACGGTAAGGCCAGTTTTTGAATACTTCTTCGTCGTTGAGAAATGTTTCAGTGTTATAAGTACTCGGCGTTGATTCGCGCGCCCAATGTGCGATTCAAGTGTTGACTTGGTTCGTGTCATTTGGTGCCATTCTTTGCGTTGCTACAAAGTTTATTCTAACAATTTGTAGGAAAGAAGATTGGTACGAATTCTGCTTTCACAACATACTTCATTGGCCCGCCAAAAAACTCTCATACTTGTTATTTGTGGGACGATTCCCAAAATGCTATGTAACGAGCGAAACGCATTGGTTAAAGAATTGCAGCAAACTTGGACACAAAATTTCATCTTTTTGTAACAGTCACTGTAAGTTTCCATTATACCTCCTTGGTATATGTTGAGACGGAGTCTATAAAGTTCAATCAATTTGTTTCGATGACCTACTTTCAGAAGAGTTTTTGCGGGTCTTAATTTACTGGCTTGAATCGACTTCATCACGAACTTTCTTATAAACCAAAAACCGCAGCCTTTGTATAAAGCGGGTCGTAGAAACAGTATTACGAAATAATACGCACTAAGAAAAATGAAAGAGAAAGTCTGGCCAGTGTTAACCGCCTTCTCAACAATTTACACAGCTAATGTAAAGTTTGTGGCCTAGCTAGTGATGTTTAATGACGTGTTGTTTTACATGCAGTGTTGCAAGGCTCAATAAAGGAAATAGAAAAAAAAAAACCTAAAAGATAAGCCACCCCATTTTATACGTGTTTCTTTCTGATGACCAAAATATGCTTTTTAAAAATACTTGAAACATATGTAGTTAACTCAAAATATTTGACATACGTTTTTTATGTCAAAAGTAATTCAGTTATTATCTTCTCGAATTCTACCTTGTCCAAAATAATTTTTCTGAACTATGTTTCGCTTATGAAAGTCTTGTTCCAATATTTAGCTCTATCACTACTGTTATTTTCTTTTAACCAAGGTTCTGTTTCCACTCTCGACTATATATAAGTTGAAGTTGGACTCAATTCAGGCCAACATGATTTCAGTCTTATCAAAAGATGTGTTGTATTACTTCTCTACGGGGACCAAAACATGTCTATCGTGTCACACAAGTGTTTTGATTAAAGGCACCCATTTAATTACGAAAGGAAGGCAAAAACCTACAAAATTTCATAGTAATCATGTCGCATCGGGAGTTTACTAGAGTGTTTTCAAAGGCAATGAATCACTTTTTTTTAATAACCTGGTTGTGTTACAATAATTTTTGTTTTTTTAAAAATGTAGTTACAGCGTGCACGAGCTCGCAAAGACTGGAACAAGTGCGCACGAATTGAAAAATCTAGGGAGAAGTTGTGACGAAACAAATAATATATTCGACAATTTGTGTAACTTCTTTAAAATTTTATGACACCCACTCTAACTCTTGCCAAGATAAATTGAGATCACAAACGTAATATCCTCAAATCGTGATACTTCCGATAGACGCATTTTAGTCTCGTTGCACAATTGACGTGTCTGTTTTCATTTCGAATAACCAAGTGAAGTGGTTATTTGTGCAGTATGGTTTACGCTTTTTTCAATAAGAACCAGTAATGATTCGACTGAGACTAGGCTGTTCTAATGTTTTTTGGGAGATTTCGGCCACAAATTGTTCGTAATCTTATTTTCTGATATTTCAAAAAGGGGGTAAGTTGTCCGAAAAAAAAACTCTACTAAAGAAATCATGTTGTTATTTCTTATCGCGGCATGCGATAAGAAAGGAATGCTTTTCTTGTATGAACAACTTCGTAAGAAAAACAAGGATTAAATTGGCTAAAATTTAAGAACAATTTCAAAACAAACCTAGGCGCTTCAGGGTTCGAAACAAACTTTTGAGGTCTTTGCCCCATTTGGCAACCGCTATTCGACTTTTAGTTTTCCCCCAAAAAATCGTGTTTGCTCTATTTTAAAAAGTAGTTGTCCAATGAGATTTAAAATAGAAATTGCTTACAATAACGAACACGTGTGCATTAAAACTTTCTGTACATCGCGGACACAACGTGCCACATACACAGTTTTCTCCCTAACAAGCATCGAGAAGCAGCGCTTTTCAAGGTGCGTAACAATTTTCAAAACGCAATTTTTCTTGTTTTATTTTTAAAAACATTCTTTCTTAACGCTAAAACTGATTCACTTGACAGTGTTTCCAATGGTTTGCCTGGGCGACAGGATTCGGGACGTTTGTAAGACTCGTGGCCCGCCAAAACATTTGGGTACACGCACTGCGCATGAGTGTAAAAATGCCTTTCAGTTCATTTCCGAGTTAAGATCAAAACCTTCAGGTCGAGGCTGGGTGCTCACTTTCCATACATTTGCTGTATTATTGTTTGTCGCAGTGGAGCGTAGCAAGAAAATGGTCTTTAAGATCCTGTTACAAGAGGCAATTTTTTCAGCGACTTGCAATGCAACGCCGGAGCGTTGCAAGTTGCGGAGAAAATTTCGTATGTAACATCCCTCTCTGCAACTTGCTACTCAATGAAAAATTGCGAAGCTAGTTGCAGAGAAAGTTGAACCATCTCCTACTTTTCGCAACGTTGCGAAGCCAGTTGTAGCGTGTGACATATGCTTTGCAATCTGCTTCGCAACAAACTGTCGCTATCAACGCTAACAATCAATTCAGAGTACTGTAGTTACGGCGACAAAACTGCTTTTTTACGACGGTCATCCATCACAAAAAGTGTAAATTTAAAATATTTTAGCTGAAAGAAGCAAGCCGGCGCAACGCAAAAAAAAAAAAATAAACAAATGGTCGTGTGTTTCAATTTGCACGCGTGACAGCCATTTAACTGGGAGAAACCGCTGATGTATTGTTTTATCACAGGCACCGAACGAGATCATTGCGAGTTGCGAAAAAAATTGCCCGCGTCTGACATCCCACAGCAACTTGCAATTTTTCGTTATCGTCAACATTGCGTTGCAAAGTTGCTGAAAAAATTGCCTCGTGTAACACGGCTTTTAGTGCCGCAAAATGTTTTTTGAACCTTCCTCTGGACTTTCGATTGTCTGTTTGTAGAAAACTCTTATCATTTCTAATTCAGAATACCGTTCACTTTGTTTTCAGCTCATGGTTTTTGGGAGTTCGCAAAGAAGTTTAAAAAGCTTGCAGAGAATGAAGAGTTGAAGGGGGAGATGAAAGAGAAGTTTAAGAAGCTCAAAGAGAAAGCGAATGAATGGCGTCAAGAGCAGGAGCAAAAGGTTGAGGAACATGTTGATGGAACAACCAAACCCCTCACAGAGTTAGAGAGAATGAAATCGCTTTGGAAGGAATATAAACCATTGATGAGGCAACACCGAGAAATGATGCGTAACAAGGCAGGCAAGGTAATTCTGATGTTGAACATGATGATGATTAATATGGTGTTGATTATGTTGATTATGACAATGGTGATGACGATGGGGATAGTGGTGGTGTTGATTTTGATGATTATGATAATGGTGATGACGATGGGGATTGTGATGGTATTGATTATGATGATAATGATAATGGTAAAACAATGGGGATAGTGGTATTGATTATGATGATGACGTGGTGATCATAAAGATGATGATGAGGTTAACAACAAAATCATGATAAAAGTAATAATGTAACTGAATTATAGCATTGAATAGTGATGAAGTCATAATCATTTACAAAAATAATGCTGATGATTACAAGAACTGAATGATAACCTTAATGGTAAATCTGTGATGATTAAGGTTGTTATAGTCATAGCAATAGAATAATCAAAGAATCTCCTCTGCTTAATAGCGCAGAACCCGGAGACTCGCTTAATCTCCTCTAGGTTTTTGAATAAACTCCCTTTACGAATTGTTTTCCAAATTTTTAAGTTTACAAATTCTTTCTATTGTTGCAAGTAAAAAGGTAAAACATAAAAACCTTTTAGTTTTAAAAACAGTACGAAAATATCAAATCTCATTGGAAAAAAGAAGATTCCAGACAATTATTTTTGTTATAGGTTTGGATGAAGTTCAAAGGCAGAGCAGAAGAAACTTTAAAAGAGGCCAAGGGCAAGATGGAATTAATTGAACAACGAATTGAAGACGGCGAGGAAGAACAAGGACCTTTAAAACGACTGATGAAGGAAATTCGCCTTAGAACGAGAGATATCGTAAAGTAAGTGATTCGTAGAAAATTAAAGATTACTTCTTGTATTTACATAGTGTGTAAGTTATGACATTGTCACTAAATCATTTAGTGGATGCTTCTGAATCATAGAACTCGTAAACAATATATGAAACTTTTAAAGGGAAAGGGGCAGCTGTAGTTCAGTAAATCTGTTCAAAAGGAAGGGATTGAGTATGTTATATAAAGACAAGCATAACCCTATTTGCAATTAATGACCTTGTTCCTGCACCACTAAATGCTTCAAATGTAATTCTATTCATATTGGATCAGATCCAACGTTACATTTTGGTAAGTTGTAAGCTGATAGGCAAAACCCTGGCAAGAAACTTGTGCTGCTCTTTGAAAATCTAGCAATGAACGTCAAAACCAATTTTTCTCAGATCTTTGAAAGGCTTGATGAAGAAGGAAAGAAACTTCATGAGACGATCAAAAGAAGAAGCTGAACAAAACGAGAACGAACAGATTCCAGAAGTTAACCACGAAATTGAACCATTGGAGAATTTGGAACCCGACGAACCGGAAATGGAGCAACCGGAAGAACCAGAGCTTCCACAAATGAACCCTGAACCGGAAGAACTAGTGGAACCAACTGAATCCGTCATGGAACCGACTGAACCCGTCGTGGAACCGACTGAGTCAAATGTTGAGATGGAACGTGAAACTGAAAATGAAGAAGGAGAAGAAGAAGAAGAAGAAAATCTTCGTGGTGGATCACACGTGACTCGAGAAAATGAAGAGATCTTTGAAAATGTTGACGAACGGGAGCATGAAGAAAAGAAGAAGGTGCATATGCCATTGCAGTTCAACGAATGGAAGAAGTGGGAAAAAAAGGAAGAGGAGAAGATGAGAAAACTCAGGTATCAATCTTTACTGATGCTTCTGTATGTTTTTTGTTGTTGTTCATGAGCAATTCTTGTCCTCTCATTGCAAAAGATTTTGTTAGTTTGAGACGATTTCTTATACAATTTCAAAACCTTTTTGTCAACGCTTAGAAAAGCTATATAACTCATAGCTGAGTACTCTATTCGGTCCTCTCTGCCCCGCCAGAATCAGTTTAGATCATTAAAAAATTCGGTCTATACATTAAGTTTAAATTTTATACTGTTGGAGTTGATGGAAAACACAAATTGTGAACTCTGGTTTAACCTGATTAATCTTACTTTTAGACATGTCAATTTTTTATACCGTATAGTTTGCTAGTTTTAAAAAGTTAAGTAACAACAGGAATTGCACCGGTACCCTTACTCTTTAACCAATAAAGTTGCTTGAGCTGAATATAAGAAAGAGACTCTGAGATACTTGTTTGGATAACTTTCAATGTCATCCTCAACAAATTATTCAATCATTAAGCTAGAAGCACATTATATATACTAAGATACAAATTACATTTTCAAGTGGTCTTACAATATAATTCGCTTACTCAACTTTTAAATTAAACTTTTAAAGAGCAAACTAAAGTAAAACATAACTCATGAAGAGTTGTGGCAGTTCGTTTTGAATCTCAGCATAGTTAATATATACGGACTGATTAGGGGACCAATGTTGTATGTCTTTGTTAGCCGTTTTCGTTTGTTTTCTGGTCTTGACCAAGCATAAAAAGTGTAGAAAACATAATAACTTTAATTTTAAATACGAATCAACAAATATTCTACCTACCTAAAGAATATGCAGGGTCACGGTTCGTTTAACATATAACAAAACATCTTTGTACATTCTTTGTTTTTCTTTTTTGAGGTTTGCCGGCTTTCCTGACCAGTCTGTAAATTGAATATGATCTCAGGCGTCGTAGCTGCCTGTGAAAAGTTTTGGTTTGACTAATTTTTAATTTCCTCGTTGCTCATATGCATGCAGAGAAGACAACGAGGAGAAAAATGAAGAAAGCGAGAGAGACGAACCTGAGGAGGAGGAAGAAATTGAAAATGAGGAACACAATGATGAAGAGGAAGCTGAAGAAGACGAAAATGACGGGGAGGAGGAAGAAGAGAATGACGACGAAGATGAAGAAGAAGAGGAGGAGGAGGAAGAACACGAGAGGGAGGGAGACAGAGAGGAAGTCACTCCTACCGAGGAACCTGTGACTGAGGAGCAGATCGCCTCTACTGAGGAACCGGTTCCAGTGCATACAGAAATTGTGGAAGAGGAGAAGGAAAATGAAGTGAAGCCTAAAAGAAAAATGGAGAAGGTATGGCGTCGATTACTATAAACCAGTGTAATTCAGCTTCTCTTATCTGCAAATTTTGTTTTGTATTTTCCAGCTTTTGATAGTTTGGTTAAGGTTTTATGATTCTGATTAAACGTTTTGTGAGAGTAGTCGATTCCATGTATGTCTTTCGTCTGAAGTTGACGTCCATTCTCTCACCATTTTCTCCTAAAATAAACATCAGTGTTTGTTGTTGTTGATGATGGTGAAAATATAACGATGACGTTGAATGCTATTTTTATCTGAAGGAGGGGAAAAATTAGTATAAAAGCTCCCAAACTCTAGCTAGCCTTGAATCAGCTAAATTTTTTTATCATTTATTACATTAAACACGTACATGAAAAGTTGATTTATCTAATCTTAATAAAATACACCCTTTTTTATAAGAATATCGAGGCTGAAAATCACGAAAATTGAGGAATATTTTAAGAATAATGCTGAGGCTGAGGTTTTGTTAAGAATATGATTTCGTGCAACATATAGACTCACAAAGACAACGCCATGCTGGCAGACATATTCTATTGACCTGGGCCGTTTTGTTCAAAAGACTATTAGCCCTAACCCAGGGTTAGTTACCATGACAACCGATATGTTTTTTTTAAGAGTTAACCCTGGTTTAAAGTTAATCGGCCTTCGAACAACCGACCCCTGGGTGCTAAGAATATTTTAAGAACATTCTCAGCCTCAAAACGACAAAAAATTAAGAATCTTGAGCCTGAGTCTGAAAAACCCTATTCTTATAAAAAAAAGAGTGCAAGGACTCGCTCACAGAAATATAGGATTTCTAGAAATAGAAAACTAGTTTATTGCGAAATGTGATTACTTCTTGACGAGAATTGATGGATTAGTCTCACTTAATAAAACAAACTTGTGTTTCAGCCTGAAGAGCTGCCCGAGTATTCTCATCACACTCCCTGGAAAAAATTCTGGAAGAAATTCCGTAAGCAACATGGCAAAGTTATGTTCAAGAGGTTCAAGAAACTCCACAAAGCCAATAAATTTGGTCGCAAATGGGAGAGAAAAATGAAGCAGAACCTCGGCAGAATGACTGGACGAGAGGAAGCACAGATAAACTCTATGGCTGATGAAAAACCCTAGGTCGGCGTTCACGATTATTCAGATTTCGATCACGTATTTTTTTACCATACTACATTTTTGCCGAATTTAGTAACCAATATTTTGTATTTTTGTGACAACTGTAAGCGTTTCTAAATGCTAGACGAATGTGTTTCTTAAGCGTAGTTTTGTTTAAAGTTTGAGTTCGATGTCTGCTGGAATTCATTAAACATTTTTGAGTTTTGTTTATGTTTTTGATTATCTTATGGTTCTTGCATTTCTATGTACGCTTTCAAATTGTAATCGCTCGTGAGTAGTTTTTAACCTTCTTCATCGAAATAAATGTAGAGTACTGAAATTTAGGACTCCCTTTCAAACAACGGGCAGTCAACGGGACGTTTACTTTCCCCACTTACCTCCTCCCCAGCCCCCC
>JAOBAT010130642.1:0-12435 GCA_026413305.1 Hydrozoanthus tunicans
CCTTCTTTTGTCCTACTTTTAAAAGAATTTTGGTCCTACTTTTCTCTTACTTTTTCACCTGGGTGTGCTTGAAAGCCAGTAAGGTGTTATAAGGCATGAAAACACCTGGTTTGACACACCTGACATCTCAAAGGCATTTTTCTTGTATGTAGAAGTATGTAACTTGGTATAAGGTTAGACAGCTAATCAGAGGGTCCCCATCAGCAACTCAGAACTTTTTCTGAGCACTCAACTCGGGAACACTTTCTTTCTAACAATTTTTTTACCAGTGGTTTCATCTCTTCCGGTCTCAATGAAGGTATTATCATCAGGGTTGCCATGGTCCTTGAAAATCCTGGAAAGTCCAGGAATTAGGAAAAAAATCCCAGGCCCTGGAAAGTCGTTGTACTTGAAAATCCTGTTATGGGCAAAAACTTTCTTTCTTTACTTCCAAAATTAATAAAAATAAGCTTTTTGTTATGATATTTTTGATGTGAAAACATTCTTAAACAAAAACCGCGACTACAGGAGGCTTGATTTTCTAAAGTGATCTGTCATTGGTTGTTTTGCATTGTTAGGATTCAGCCAATCTGCATTTATTTTAGGTGTCACTTATTTGATAGACAAGGTCCTGGGTTTACTTGAAAAGGTCCTGGAAAGTCCTGGAAAAGTCCTTGAATTTTACATCCAGTAAATAGTGGCAAACCTGTATTGATTGATATCATGATGGTTTGACGCCTTGGGTTATAAACCCCAGCAAATCATGCCAGATATAAATTGATTATAAATTACAGCATACATTAGTAATGAACTAAATACAGTATTATATTATATTATTGGTTGAAAACTGCATTAAAAATACTAATCAACTCGTGAAGGCCACCTACAAATATACAACTTGATGAACCGAGGAGTCTTGTGAAAAAACGATGAAAGTGACTTTGTATGAAATTCTTTTAAAATTCTCTCAATGGTTATAATGAGTAGTTTTATAGGGATACTGTAGGGAGAAATTTGACAACTCCATCAAAAGTCACCTTGGTCATTTTTTTTTTACTAAACTTTTCAATTAAGTTAGAAAATTAAGTTTGTTCATGTTTAAATAATGTTTTTTTTTAATTTTACAGACGCACTTGCTAACCCCAGAACAGCTTAAGAACATTGACCTTGTTCCTGGAGACAAGGAAGACGATCCAGCAGAAGGACAGAATGATGGTAAGCTTCTCGTTATAGCTAGGTGCCTCAGCTAACTCCAGCTACTGGAGAATTCTTTTCATCAAACCATAAACAGAAGATTTTTCAGTGAGATAGATTATTTTGTTGTCAAAACTTACAGGAGGCATTTTTTTCTTAGCTAATAGGATTATCTTTATAAGGCCACAACACAACTATTGGTTTCATCTTGATCAAATTAGTTAGCAAAAATGTATGAGTTTTAGATGAAATACATAGATTGGTCACTCAAAAGTAAATATTGAGTTAACTTTTTTTCTTGCTCTTTAGCAATGGAAGTAACAGCTGGTGATTGGTAATTAATGGCCAAATTAAGCTTAATCACCGGTCAAAATTTTAGCTAGCAGTATCAATAATACAATAGATATTTAAAACGAAATAGAAAGTTTGCAGAAAATAACATAAGTGAAAATATTGATTTGATAAACAAGTCAACTATAACATTCTCATTTCTATTTTAGATTTTTACCCTAATTTTAATTTATTGCCAAAGTTGTAAGTATGTTTTTGTATTTACATAAACTGTTGATAATCTTATCTACCTACTTGATTATGATAAGGCTAATTTTGATATTTGATTTTTAAGTTAAAGTTTTGAATAATTACTAACAATCCCTAAAAGCCTGAATTTCATAGGTTGAGGAAGGCTGGAATTCCCTCTAGCCCACCGTGATTCGATTTTTGGCTTGAAGAAAACTACCCGTCAAATATTTTTACCTTCCAAAATTACCGGTCAAATTTTGTTTCCCATACTTCCATCCCTGAACTTAGAGCAATATTATCTGTGGTGCAGGTTATAGTCTGGAAAATGCCATGATGGTAATTATTGCATGGTGCTTGCTTTTAAGGAATGAAATTCAACATTGGCTACACTGTACTGTAAGTAAAAAATTTAATTTCTTTGTTTAAACTTTTAAGATGCCCAAGATGATGTTAATGATGAAGATGATGATGATGGATTTCCTCTCTCACATGCAATGGATGAAAATGTTGTTCCTGTTGAACCAATTGGTAAGTATTAAAATGTTAGTGAGAGTAACTGTCGAAAATCTCCTTTGGGGTTAAAAAATGTAGATGGAGGATCAGTGGTCATATGTTGAGGAAACTTCAGGAGAGTGATTATTACATAGCAAGGACCTGGGCACAAGAAAGATGAAGGAAGTGAGGAAGACCAAAGACAATTGCAAAGGACAGTGAAGCAAGACGAGGAGGAGAGATCAATGGGGTGTAGGTCAAAGGACGAGATGTGGGTCAAAGCAGCTGACAAGAAAGAGTGGAAGGACTTTGTGATGGCTGGCCCTATGTGCCACCCTGGGCATAATGAGGACATGACGATACTGTTGAAAATCTCCAAAACCATAAAATAAACCTGAAACCCTACCCAACCCTGAAACCAACTGATGTCCTAGGGCAAAAAAGCTACCTCATCTATTCAAGCTAGTTTGTTCTCACTTATATATATGATTATGAGTTACAGAGAACCAGCTTATAGTCTTTTAAATTAAGTGTACATATGATGCCCCATCTAGTACTCAAGCCCTTTTAAAATTTTTAATCTCGGGAAATGGGTTAACATAATGGACAAGTGTGGTAAAATTTAGGGCCTACTTTCTCGATTTCTTTCCTTTCTCTAACCAGCTTCTTTAAAAAATTAAATAGCCTTTTATCTCAACTTAATGAAAACTCTTTCAGGCATTTACTTTAACATTAACACAACACTACTAGGAGTGTGGTTGAATCATAAATTATTTTTTAGTAGGTGATAATGAGTATTTTCGTTCTCATTGAATCAACTTTAGAAGGTTGGAAGATTTTTGAAAAACTTTGTATAGTGTATAAGTTGTAGCTCATCAGACACCTTTCAACCTCTAGAGCTCTGCCTTTTTTATAGGAATATTAATTGTTTTTGAATTTTTTAGAATTTTAATAACTTATTCTGTATTTTTTTTCTATTGTAGGCCTTGAAGATCCAGGTGATGATTTTGTTGTATCCAGCTATGAGGATCTCGTGAGAAAGCATGTGGTAGGTATTTGAACCATATAAACATTATTTTTACAAAATTTATAATTGATTTCCTTTCTCGAGCCAACTGGGTACTTATCTCCAGATTCCATAGTGTTAAGCAGATGCGAGTCTTTGACTCGCAGAGGTAGACATTGCAGGTAAGCCCCCAGCAGATCTTGCTATTACTCATTCATACAGCGACAAGTCGAGTCGAACAAATTGGGTAAAGTTTCTTGCTAGAGAAGACAACATAGTGGTCTGATCAGGTCTCGAATTTGTGACCCTAGGTTTTTGCACATGCAAACCATATTTATTTTCATTTGTGGACGCTTTTGGATTTGATTTATGAAGATGTTCACACTTTCATGATCCAAAAGCAAGGCTTGGGGGTGTTTGAGGTAAACATGCATAAGGCCTATTATGAAAGCCCCAAAGATTGTGACCATTAAAGACATAGCAGCTGTATTTTTTGTATTGTTTCAATGTTATTAATTTTACATGTACTGTACTCTGTTTTTTTTCTGTAGCAAGGTTTCTTGTCCAAGGCTGAGCAATTTGCCCAGGAGACCGACCTAAGCAGGAGAGTCAGAGACTGGGAAGAAAAGATTAAACCAAAGCTTCAAGCAGAGGTACTCATTGTTTTAGTGCTTCAACATTCGGCCTGATTTGCATCTTAACCGTTTTCCTGAAAAATTCTTAAAAAAATAGTCATAACATCTAAACAAAATAAGGTCCCAACTTCAGAATCTACTCATAAAGAAAATGAATGGTCACTTTTTAGGTGTGATTTTGAAATTGGAACATTTTTAGTTTATGCGAAACCATTTTAATAGGATAAGGGTTAAGTGTGTAATTTTCTGTCACATGTTCTCTGATTTGACCTGAATTTTCTCTGCTTTACAAACCTCTAAAGCTTCATAGTTTCACTTGGAATTGTATGACTATTGTACATTTATCGCAAGCCCCTTATAATTAATTGCAATCTGCTTAAATTTTGCTTGTAAAAAGATCACAAGCATCGCCAAACATACTGTAAGTAGGTTTCAGTGTTCGAGTTTTGAACATTTTAAATCACAGTCGTGCTTAAGTATTTTAACTCGGATCCATTTTATAACACCAGTCAGTTAAGACATTTAGTTAGATTTTACTGTTTTAAGAAGTTACTGTCATGACATTTTGGTTCCGTGATTGTGTGATTCGGTTTGTGATTGTAGAAGCTGCAACAAATAATTGGCTGTTCCAACTCAGTGTTGCTAGATGGCTGTTTCACAAGTTCAATACAATAATTATAACATACTAACAGCAGATATATCAATGTCAGGTTTAGACTAGAAGTATAGATCAGTATATATATCCAGTAGATAGATTGTTACCAGGTCAAAGGTGGATGGACCAGTGTTTTATCTGCAATAGACCATTGTACATCTGTTCTACTGTTAGGATGATCTGTTCTACTGTTAGGATGTTAGGATACTGTTAGGATGCTAGATTAGTGCTCCTGAGTTGATGGACCAAATGTATGTCTGGTTCAGTGCCAACCACTGAGCCGAATAGATTTTTAGTTATTTATTAAGTATTTTATTTGTTGGTTTAATTGCTTGTTTATCTATTTATTTATTTCTTTAATACACAGAAATCCATTTCAGCATGACTAGTTAAAAACATGGAGATCTGTACAAAATATTATGATTTGATAATAAATTATAAAAATGAAAATAAACACAAAAGAAATCATTCAAAAGCTTCATAAAAGTGAAAAATTCACCAGGATGATTAAGATGTTGCTTGGCTTTTAGTTTAAAAATAAAACTAATTAACAGCAACTATTGTAACAATTGTAACAACTAGTTGTTTAAGTTCATGGTTTGTAGCTTTCTAAGGTAAAAATGTTTTAGTTATTGGTTCATTGCTGTTAATTCATGAGTCATCTGCTTTTTGTTTGTTATTGTTTTCAGCTCTAATTAATTTTGTTTGCCTGAGCTGTTTTGTTGTTGATCTTGACAGGAAACCCACAGACCATTTGACATTCATGTGTATGGCGAGGAGGTTCTTGACAGCTTTAAAGGTTTTGTAACCTCATATAACATCTACTAGACTAGTCAATCAGCTCTTGTTATTATTCACAATAGTTAAAATTTATATTATCATTATTAACAAAAAAATTAATTATAGCTGTTACAGGCTTTTCACTGAGAGGTGCGCAATTGTGTGCACACACCTTGCCACATGCCTAAAGAGTGTTACGCCTGCTTTTAATCACATGTACACCTCAATCTTAAATTTCCCCTGACAGTGGGTAAAGTGGTAATTTTTCAGTTATTATTTCTTGCTGCGGGTAATATGAAGGTGCGGGTAATGCAATGATTTTTAAATCTCTAGGTGAATTTATTTTGTTAAATCAGTAATTACAGTACTGAGAGTCTGAATAAAACAATAAGCCAAGAGTAGATAAATATACTCTTTGTTAAAGTTTATGTATTGTGTTGTTTGTTTAAACCAGCTGTCTGTATTTGTATTACACTTTGTTCGCTCTAGGCTTAAAATACTGCTTGATAAAACCTATCACACATGTAGAAAAGTTTAGGCCTAGCAATTGTTAGCACACCTGCCATTTTCCTCTGTGAAAGGCCTGTGCTATAGTCTACTTCACTTCATTATGCAAACCCTATTAAGTTGAAAGTTTGTCTACCAAATAAACCCGAGTATTATCCCTGACCTTGAAGAGGGTTGAACATTTGTGCAGTTTCCTTGGACAAATAAGGATTTATTTGTTTTTGATTTTGTCATTTTGATACTTTTTTTATAATAAAAGTTTCCTTTACCAACTTCTGCTTAAATAGTGTCTTGTCTTCATTTGTTTTTAGTTGCAGAGACTCCACAAAAGCCATTTCGAGAAATTGTTAAGGACAAGGTATTTAACTTGTGGCTTGTTGATTAAAACCAACTACCATATATCATGGTGTATAAGCTTACCCTTTGTGTTAGCTGACCCCTGTTTTGCAACTAGGCCAAAAAAAAAATTTTAAGGGTAAGCCGACCCCCTTTTTGAAGTTTAATTGAAACCAAGAAATGTTATTTTTTTATAAAAATTGAAAACAATTTCCATGCTAAGGCAAAACAATTTTATTCATTCACTTTTAATATGTATCCTTATTGGATCTGGTTAACTTCTTTGATTTGGCTTGTATTTGTTTGTTTTTTTCATGTTAGGTTTAAAGAACACCACTTACTATATATAAGTAGCTGGTTGGTTTATGTTTGAAGTTTTTGTAAACTGCTCTTTGAATAAAATAGATTCTACATAATTATTATAATAATCATGTAATACTATTATTTTTCTTAGATCACTTGAGTCAACTAACTTCTGCATGTATACAAAACATGAGGTTGCCACTTGAAGTATATTAAGAAATTACTTATGGAACTTTAACTTTACTTTACTTTAATACTTCATCAATTCTCCCCAAAGGTCTTTTCAGAATCAATTTACCATCCCCATGGAGGCAATTTAAAAATTGGTAGTATACCGCTATGCTTATTGAAAAATGCTAATTACAAAATAATATATGTTAATTATATAAATATCTGATTAAAAGGTTGCTAAAAGTACTAGAAACTAACTCAAAGTTACTAATTAAAAATCAAGTTAATTACTCAGTCCTGACAGTTGAAATAAGAAGTTTCATCAATGTCTCAGTTTATACACCAATTAATAATTAGTAAAAGGTTTTGATAACATTAGTATCTAATTAGTAACAAGCTTTGATAAAGTTTGTGTTGTGTTAATCTCTTCTTTTGATTCATCAGGAACCATTCGAAGTCTGCCGACACTTTCTTGCTTCCCTGCAATTGGTAAGTGCAGAAACAGCTTTGATCATCGTTGGCATTACCAGAGTGCAACCCCCCCCCCCCTCCCCCCTCCAATAATTGTTATTTTGGCTAACAGCAACTTTTGAATACTAGGAATTTCAGATTTTATTTCGAACTATTACAATTTCCACTGTGCCCCCAAAATTTTTTTGCTTCTGCAACCCATGTTAACCCAATGGGACAAATTGCAACACAATAGCTATTAACTGTTTATACAGGGTATGAAATTAACTTTTTCCTAAGGGAGCCACCTGGGGACTTAACTAAAAATATTGGTCACCAGATGAAAGGGTTTGGTCGCCAAACAAGAGTGTGTTAGTCAATTTTGGTTTCTTCCCTTAGAATTGTGGCTTGGTTGCTCAACTTACCGCAACATAAAGAAACATTTTCTCTGGCATCTTAATTTTTAGTATTAAAGCACAAAATTTAGTCGGGTAAATAATCATTGCTTTGTTTTGTACAACTGTCCACGGAAGCTTTCTGTTTTCTTCCACAAGAAGCACTTTTACCTTGGATATTTAAATTCCGAGGAGACAAATGGGTAGTCGCTAGATGGTGACCAGTTTTATAATTCTGGTCACCAACACTCATTTTTCGGCCACATTGGCACCAGTGAGTCGCAATTTCGGACCCTGTTATAGTTTTTTTGTTTTTGAGTAATGGTTAAACAATTGTACAAAATTTCAGAATCATCGGTCTGACTTGTAATTCAAGAGATGATTGTCGTTTTGTGATCTTTACACTTATGAGCTCGCCCTATTACAGCACAACTTTTGTAATTTGCATATTAAGTTGAATTCAAGAATTCAAGAATTCAAGAGTCACATTTGTCTTCTTTTCCGAAATCCTTTCTAACAAATTAAGTTCCACTTTAAGAGCTCAGCCGATATTGAGCAAATAAATCTTCTTTTTCCTCATTTTTGCAGGCAAACAACTACAATGTTGAGATAGGATCTGCTGGGGTGGGTCAGAAGGCCGTTGACACCATGACCCTTCGGCTGCTACACAGAACTCCTGCTCATAGGGCTATAGCTTCATACCGAGCCCCTTCTGTTCTTACATGACATGGTCTTCCTGTGGCCTAACCATGATATATAGTGCCCAGTTTCACTTTGGTAATAGTCTGTAGATTTTAGTGATTGTCATCATTTGGGCTGACAACCATGTACAAAATACTAGTACTATTTGGAGCTTTTTTGCTTTCAAAAGTTTTAAAAATTGTTTGTAGGCCGTAAAAGATATAATAAACTTTAGTTTGTGCCATTCAGGCCTAAATTCTCGCTTTAAAAAGAAAACAATATGTTTTATTTAAAACATTTTCGGAGACACTCTCCTTCCTCAGTTATGCATAACTGGGTTTTCTTAGAGTGCCCACATTTTTTCCTTTTTTATTATTTTAGTTGAAATTCAAAAAATTTCGGGAGATGTTCTTTTATTTTCTAGAATAATTTTTGTTCTTTTGGTAAAATAAAAAAAGAAAGGTTATGGGCACTTTTAATAAATGCATAACTGAGGAAGGAGAGTGTCTCCAATAACGTTAAGATTTTTTTTTCTTTTGAAGCGAGAATTCTGCTTTTTCGTCTGGTAATACTGCATATAAAAGAACCAGCTGCTGTTCAAAGATGTTGCTATAGCAACCTGCTGGCAGATGATCAGTTTTAGCAAAGCAATTACACAAGCTGCATTGACCTTTCAAAAATTGTTATCGAATTAGCACTTGTTAAAATAGGTCTTAAAGAGCTCAATAGTATTAGTAAGTTTACTCTGTACAACTGTATAAAGTGGTTTATTGCAAAAAGTATTTTTTTGTTAAGATGTTTGACAACTGATAAGGTAATCAAACCAAATACATAACAGTCTTTACAGACTGTTTAAGAACTTGCTGTCATCACCAAAGTGAAAAGGGGTACTATATTTCGTAGCAAGGACGTTTTTTCTTCTCCAGTATAATAGTTAAATTGTAACACATGGAAACAAATTTAATTTTGAAACTTGCTGTCTAGTTTAAGGTTCTTAGTCTGAGTGCCCACGACCTTTCCTTTATTATTATTTTAGTTCAAATTCAAAAAATGTAGGGGGATTTTCTTTTAATCTTTTAAATAATTTTTGTGCTTCTGGTAAAATAAAAAAGAAGGGTTATGGGCACCTTTAATAAATGCAAAAAGAGCCTCCCTTAGGGGGTAGGGACACCTCATGATCTGCTACAGTCAAAGGTAGCATATTTGTTAATGCAAGTGTTTAGGACGAGGACACCCTTCAAATTAAGAGCCAAGAAAAGTAATTAAATACAATCAAACATAGTCCTGCCCCTGGCCTAGGGCTAGCTCTGTGTTCTTGTTCTTTTTTTGTATAATGTCGATTTGTGTAAACAAAACTTGTATGTGTGTGTTTTGTCATCAAGGTAGAAAAGCCCACCCATTAAGTTCTTTTGCATGCAAAGTAAACACCCCACTACCCACATGTATTCACACTCCATTACCCAGGGCACTCTGCTTCATGTAAATAAGCCCTATATTTTAAAATTGTGTTTGACAGTTTCTGTAACATATGAATAGTTTTACATAATTATGATTAGTTTAGTTTTATCACCACATATGCAGAGTGTAAACTTACACTTCAAATTTGAAGTAATAATAATTATTATGGAAACTGAACATGGCTTCCATGTAGACAACCGACTGAGTTAACTAATACGTTGTAAAAAAAGTTGAGCCAAACTTTTAAGCAAAAAAATGGTTGTTGTTATTGTTCAAGTTCAACAAGCAATTACTTTGAGGTTGATTTCTGTTTCAACACTCAAATGATTGATTTTATTGTGTTTTGGCTTCGAATCTTGTAAGTTAATAAAAGAGGAGACTCAACTCTCCTTGCTTGTTTTGAACTAAGGAAAGTCATAAGTAGAAACTAGGGAATGAAAAAGACAACAACTTTTAAATACTGATAAGTATCGACTTACCTGTAAATATTGTATGTATTGCTGTCAAGTAACATAATCAGAAAATAAAAAAGGAACAAGTAAAATCTGTGTTTCAAAGGAGTTCTTAGTTTGCATAAGAACTGGCAGTGCAGTGATAGCTCGTAACTATGGTTTCTCCAAGCTCTTTCTCAAGTCAGGGATGCAGTGTCTTTGTACAACACATTCGTGGCAGGGTTCGTCTGGGTCCTCAAAAACCTTAATTATAAAAGTCCTTAATTTTCACTTTCCAAATTTTGAGGCCTCAAGAGTCCTTAAATTAAAAAAAAACTAATAATGGTCCTTAAAAAGTCCTTAAATTTTTGCTTTTCACTGAAGTTTGCATTTTGTTTGAATCAATCATCATGCGATGCTTCAAGAAGCATGAATCATACAGTTTGTTGAGTTTGAATGCAGACTAGACTGTTATGTTGTCATAAAAATTTCACAGTAATAGTTCTGCTTACGTAACGCCAAATCAAACCTTTGCAGTTCTATAGACTTTAGAGTCAGGTCCGTGAATAACAACAACTAAAACGTGCCTATAACTATATAACTGTGTCAAGGAAAATCAATATTGTAAAAGGTTGTGTTTTAGGTCAGTTCTGGTGGTTGATGTCCCATGGCATAGGTCCTCAAAAACCAATCTTACCTTGCATGGTGTTTGTGACAGTTTTGATATCCTGGATTGAGTTAACCCTTGAATCGGTCTCAGATCTCGTTACTACAGACTGTGGAACCCCGATATAATGAGGTGCCAAGGGAATGCAAGAACTACTTTGTAATGTTGTATCGGGGTTTTAATATGAACTGAACCCCAATATAATGAATTTACCAAAATAATACCAAAAGATTTATTATATCAGGGTTGTAACAAAATAAAAAGCAAAGGACAGCAAAAGGCTGAATCTGTATGCCAACAGTATTGCTTAAAACAATTGCAAATAGCTGACAAAGAACAAGTTAAAACCCTCAGCTTAAAGCTTCGGATATGTGGAAATGTTTATGTTTTTACTCATGTTACATTTAGGCTGGTAAGTCAGTCGCCTGAACTTGAGGAAACTTTATAATACATCTTGATAAAATTTTTTGTCAGGACCCAACATTTGGTTTGTTAAAACTGTGTTTTCGTTATATTTGGGTTATGTGCCATACAGATTATGGTAATTTTTGACGGGACCAAAGTGTGTACTTCTTATAATGAGGAATTTGCAATAATGGGGGTTCCACTGTAGCTAAAGCCCATAAGATTACTTTTCATGAAACAAATTCAGGAGAATTTTTCTTTAATTTTCTGCAGTTTGCTAAGTCTGATCATTGCTCGGTTTTGCTTCACCAAATGTCTTAGTTAATCAATGTTGATAACTGACTAGTACTACAGAAAGGGTAAAATGTTAGGTATGTAAAATGTATTCAATGAATACATGACACAATGCTGTGACAGACCTATCCTGCTTTCAAGTCTGTCAAGTAATCTGAATTGAGTAAAAAAAGATAGTTCTAAGCAATCATTAGTAATGCAGGAAGGTTATTCTAACAACAAAATTCTGTTATTTGCCTTGAATTTTGGGAAATAAAATCAAAAAACACATAAAGTCACTATAAAGTTAATTTTTTTAAAAGTTTCAGATGAAAAGTAGAACCAAGCTTTAATAATAGTAATTTTCCAAAATAAAACCTTTTCTCGCCATTCCTGTTACTTTTTTTAGACTTAAAGAGTGTAACAATGACATAGCAGGAGGCATGAAGAAGAGACAATCTTATTTATCTCAAAAAATTCAATTCTGGCTACAACAGTCATATTCTTATAACTTTAGTCAATGAAGAACTATTCCCTTGAAATTGTTTGAAGTAAAAATTTTATTTTATAACAGGAATGAATTTTTTTTAAATAAAAATCACTCACTGCTGCTTCGTCACAGGTTACCATTCCCCGGCCAGCTAGGTCAAAATTTATACTCCAATCTCTTTTTAATTAAAAAGCATACTTAGACATGGAAATTCTCTTTGGTTATTCGAGTTTTGAGTTCACAGATGACAACAGTTTTAATCCAAAAAGTAAAAAAATTAAGCTTGATAGGGACTTTCAAAGGCTCTGGCATGGAAATGGACAAGCTTCGTACATCTCAACCTTTTTCACTAGTGGCAGGATATTTTTCTTTTGGAAAACTCTAAAAGGAAAAATCATCTGTTGCCAAAAACTTCAAAAAATGCAGAATTATTGGATATTATTTTGTGTACCAAATTGTGTCTCAGTGTGTTGTTTGCAAACTCAACTTAGAGTCATATGCATGTGACATTCTGTAACAAAAACAGTGAGTAAGGTCTATTTTTGAAAGAATAGCTGCTTAAAGCTGGAAATAATTAATATCACTTCTTGACAAGCACCCACTCC
>JAOBAT010130653.1:0-12430 GCA_026413305.1 Hydrozoanthus tunicans
TTACATTTCAAAATTTATTCAAATTTCATGAAAAGGGTCGAAAAAGGGGCGGGCCTAACCCTTTTATACTGGAACCTTGTGTTTAAGGTAATAAAGAAACTGTTGCTGTGGTAATGAAAAAGTTTATCCATCCAGTTTTGCGTAAAGTTTACAAGATAAAATAAATCGCTTACTGGAAATAAAATCTTTTTGCAACATTTACGTTGTTGCTGTGGTAGCTTAAAATTCACCGAGCGAAGAACGGGTTCAGTTTATTACTCACCTTGAAAGGGTTTCTGTCGTCCAACTGGAGGTGCTGGTGAATGTGCAGCCGGAGATCAGTCTCGATATCGCGGCACAGCGGTCTAAGTAAATGCTGTTGATACAAACAAATTCTCCCAACTAGAACCATACTTTTCGTTGTACAAGTTAAGGAGAATTTTATTTTTCATCTTCAGTAGTTTGCTTTGTATGATAAATTTTCATATCCTGATTACCACACTTATTACACTCCATATTGTATGTTATATAGGGAGACGTTGGATGTTGATAACTGATTGGGACAAAAAGGGTTGAGCTAACAAAATTTGTTATTTCGCGGAGGTATTACAGCTTGTGGCTTTCGCAAACTAACCTTTCACCTTTCGGAATTACACGAGTGAACATTCTTTAGTGCCCACCTCCACCCCTTCCCCTGGATAACAAAGATTTCGCCCAGGTCCGCTCAGGTGAACTCGCCCAGGTACTCCATTCATTCATTTGAGTAAAAAAACTTACAACATATGTAGAGTTTTGTTCTCCAGATCGAAACTATGGATTGCAGGCTAAAATCACCGTAAAACCTGAGCGGACCTGGGCGAAACCACCTGTTACCGGGACTGAAAACAATCACACCACTTTTCTATTTTTCTGCACAATATCGGAGGATAGGAATTCGAATATGGAGTGAAGTATTTACAAGTAAATCTTCTCCAATTGAAAGCATCTCCGAGGCTTTCTGCATTTAAAGAATTTGGGATCAACTTCGAGTTAACTCCAACAGACCCTTTTTGTGTTGCGCTGACAAAAATAGACTGTAGGCACACGTGCACAATATTTACAAATCCAAGCAGAGGCAAACTGTAGGTGGAAAATTCGAGCCCTGCATGTTATAATCATGTTAACTTAGTTAAAATGCAGTCAATTCTACCTCGGTCAGTTCATCCATGATCTCCTTCTCAAACGCATCCAGCATGACCTGGGGCGAGGACTCGTGTTTAACTTGCTGTAAGACTGGAACGCAGTCCCTCAGAGCGCCAATCATGTACTGCAACAGTTAACAACAAGAGCAATGATTTGTAAACTGAGGGTTTCACAAAGTTATAATAAATCCGCTTTAAGAAATTCGGCATTTAAAGACTCGAGGCTCTTACATGAATTCTATGCACGTCCACAGCATTCTCGAACAAGTCATCTAAGTAGATCGGTAGCACAACCTGGAAAAACAAGATAATTTCCTATAATTTTATAGAGTATAATGTAATCGAATACCATGTGATACATTGAGAATATAACACGGCCGCGCGGAGATACGAGTTTTATGTGTTGAAAAAGTATCTCACGAGTGAGCACAACAATGTAATTTTCTTTTTATCGCATGCTTAGTGAGATTCTCTCAATTATCAACGAACTAGATTGACAAGTTGTTTCAACGGCGGGAAAAGTTTCATATCAATCACACGTGATGATATGAAAATCGTGCGTTCTGATCTTTTTATATCACCACGTGTGATTAATATGGGTGGTTGATACGCTCTATATTTCACTGATCTACTATGTAAATATCGAACTAAGTATGTGATAAAACGAGATATCACTGCTTATGTTTTAAGTGACAAAATTTTTCTTGCGAGCCTGAAATCCCAGGTGGCAAGTCACAAAAATCTTCATAAGCTGGGAAAATATACTCCAGACAGCTGCTGAGCTTTGTCCAAATTAAGTTTGAGAACACACCTTAAACGCAATATTGCCTATTAACCTTTTCAGTCCCATTTGTATCAACAAAATGTCATGAAACAGGGCAAAGAAAAGTTTACCTGTTCATCATCTGTTTTTTACTTTGTTTGTTCAACTCTTATTTTCTCATAACTGAAGACTTATTTTGTCAGATGTTGATAACCGACTGGGGCAGAAAATGTTAACCCTTTGAGCTGTACTTCTCCTTACATAACATAAATAAAACAAGACATTTTGTAGTGAGAAAATGGGAATCGATCAAACATAGTTAATTCTGACTATGAAAAGCAAAACTCTCAAAAAATGGTCACATAAGAAGTATTGGATTCTTGTTCGGAGAATTTAGCTATACACGTGTCTGTTGCTCTTCCACCTAGCTGTTGGTGATTTCTTTCTTACCTTGTGCCAGTGCAGAAAGCCGCAGTCGCAAACATCCTTCAACTGTGCTCGCAGATCACTAACGATTTCCAATTTTTTTAACAAAGCTGTCAGGTTGTTCATCTCATCCTCCTTGAACGCTTTCTGTACAGAAGCATAAGTTTATTAACTGATAATTATGACGTCGTCATTGAACTGATTTTGCACCCAAGGGTGGATTATATTTCTAGAATAGGGACTTTTAGCTTCACGTTTACGGCAGACGGCAATCCGCATCTAGCGCTTTGAGGTTCTCGTTCCCGATTGTGGTACAATCAATTCATAGCATACCGTTTGCAAATTGGCGGGAAAATCGAACTTCGGTAAATCCAAAATGGTGGCTGCATTAAGGTCAGTGTCAAAAGCGTTGAGAAATACATTGTCTCACAATTTTCACGTTACAGCCTTTAATAAACGGCTTTTTCATTTCCTAATACTTTTGTATCTTTTTAGGCAAAAATTTGTTTTGCACGCTCATGTTGTTTATATTTTACTACCGAAAATACAAACACAATGGTAAAAGGGTTAAAGAATCACGTAAAAAGCAAAGGTGAGATTACAGGATTTAAAAAGCAAGAAAATCTTCACGTATTTAGTTACGCGAGAGAGGGTCCCGTTGAAATGCGAACTGCAAACTGCAAACGTGACGGCAGGGTGTGGTCACGTGACATTCTCACGTTTGCCGTCTGCCATGAACGCGAACCTAAAAGTCTCTAATACCGCCGCCTGGTTAGCCCAGTTGGTAAGGTACCCGTCTGTCGTGCGGAAGGCCCAGGTTCGATTCCCGGTGCCGGACCTTCACTCAAGGTCTTGAATAACTGACTAGTAGGTGCTGCCTTTGCTCTAACATCTGCAAACAGTTAGACCTTCGCGTCTTCTCGGATAAGGACATTGAATCGTAAGCCGCCGGAGTCGCTTTGTAAAGCTGTTGGATTTTCCGACACCAACAAGTAGTAAAGAACTCTAAACTATCTCTATAGTTAACCCTAAAACATTAAACGATAGTTGATGACTGTTTTATGAAAAAAAGTCTTTGTCGATAGAGCAAGAGATTTGAATGTAATTTCATAAGGAATGCCCGCAAACGGTAGGTTTCGTGTTCATTTATGTATTTGTGTTTTTAATAATGTATTATTACCATTTGCGTCCCAACATGAAGTGCCAGCTGAACGACTAATCTTCGTTCCTTGGTACCTGAAGCACACATCGGGGAACAATGAGTTACCGTGTAATACGCATACCTAATCTTTACGGCATAACCTGTTGGAAATTCCCTAGTTCCGGATCTTTCCACAAGTCACAGCACTACACAGCAAGACTCTCAAAATACCCAAGAGGCCACACATAATCTGATAATAATAATTTTGTCCTTATAAGGAAAGCGCTTTTTTCCACAACCAATTCATTGTACTCATCGTCGGTCCTCAAGAGAACTCCTATCTACAACCGGGGATCTAACAATAAGAGCAGCTGGGTCACCTGAGAGGAGGGTCAATAAAGGATTTGGTGCTTTCTCTACTTAACAGTCGTGAAGTGAAGCTAAGGCGTGTAAACTTACTCGGTCCGTTGAGAGCATTCTGTACCAGAACAAGGGCGGCCAGGACATCCTACAAAAGCACGATATACAAGAACTAGCATTATGATCGATAAAAAACGCCAAACTTTCACAACTCAATGTCGGAAAATAAATTACTTTACTAGAGCTCTCTATCTAAGTAAATGGATGGGAAAAACACTTACTAATCTTTTGTCAGTATATTTCTTGTCTGCAACAATGCGTTTCTGTGTGAAAATATCAATGGTTAATAAACTCAACAACAGTTTCTGGTCCAATCATTTAATCTGCTCAAAAACCGTTTAAGGATTCTCATGACTATACTATCAGTTTGTGTAGATATGGTGACTCAAAAGTATTATTTACCTTCCTTTGCGAGTAATAAATAAAATGCTAGTACTTCAATAAAACCGGGAGCGAATAAATCTACTGGCTTTGCTTACCTTTGCAGTGTCGATCGCAGCTAAGGCCATGAAAGTCAGATGCTGAAGAATATGGTTGATACTTTCCGCGATCAGCATGCTTCGGCGATGGAAGGTATGCTCTATAGCCTGGTGAAAAACAAACCTCCAGTTAAATTGAGTGTTCTTTAGGTTTCATAGATTTTGAGCCAGTAGTTGAAAACTTTCCATTCGCTGGTATTTGTTTTGTTTGCCTTAAAAAGTAGGTTCATAAAATGTTTATCATTATCATTGATAATTCTATTATCTTGATCATAATAATTACAATGAATTAGTGTCCTGTCCAGGGGGGCCACTTATCACTATGGAAACGGGAGATTAGCACCACCTTAACAGGCCACTTCGCTCGAGAAAGAATGAAGTTTTACATTTAGCTCATCACTATCATTGTCATTGTTGTTGTTTTTACATTCATTTTTCATAATTAAGAATTTGCCTAAAGTTGACCTTTATTGAAGCTTAAAAATACTCAGCAAGTGTATAGTTAACCGTAAATAGATCTAATTTATAAGACGTGGCGAGTTTTACATTCTCTTGTCTTAATTCAAATAACCCTCACTAGCCTCGTTTTGAGTAACGTTATCATAATCTTTAGTAAGTTTAATTTAAGAACACGAGGCTGGTAGGGCTTATCTGGGTGGAGACAAAAGAATATTTAAATTGACGCCTTTTATGAACAAGTCTGTGAGCATGAGCAAGAATTCTGGGTTTTTATTCTATGAATGTCTAGTTTCCGATTGTGGTAGGGCAAGAACTTTTGACCGTTTGAGCATCAAGATGTCGCCTTTGAGTAGTCGCTAAAAAACAACAAGCCATTTTCAGAGCAAAGAATGAAGTTAAAAAACGTTTAAAACTCATCTAATTATTGAGTCGAGTATCCTTTAACTTCCCGTTGCTGTGGAGCTGTTGAACTAGAGATAGATTGAACACAAATTTTGGAGTTTTTTCTCCCAATTTCAGCGTCGACATTCTTATAATTCTGAAAGGAAAGCAACATTTGCATGTCCAGTTCAAGTTAGTTACTGTTACCAACCTTGAGAAGTTCAGTCAAACGACAAAGAGCCAGCACTGCTGTCTTAGTGAGCGGCTTGGACAGAACCAGGTGCATGTTCATAACGGTTCTCACAATGTGGCTCATGTTTTGTGCGTACAGGATACCCTTCAGCAACAAGACACAAAAAGTTTAGAAATGATCATAATCATTATCGTCACCACCACTACCATTATTATCATCATGATCATCATCAACATCACCATCATCTTTGTCATCATCATCTTCGTCATCAAAAACATCATCAGCACATCATAGTCGTCACCACCACCATCTTCATCACCCCCACTACCATCATTATCATGGTCATCAACACCACAATTAAATCATCATAATCATCATAACCAACTTGTTCTGCGGCATTTTGTAATAACGACACATTTTGTAATACTGTGCGCATTGTGTAATAAAATATGAAGTATTTTGTCTAGTCTACGCATTCTGTGATAAGGGCTGCGAGCACCTCCGTGTTCTAACATTGTACAAAACTTTTTGTACAGTTAATGCCGCCTGTTCTTTTGCAATTATTTTTCTGATATAATGATAATGTCAAAAGCAAATGTGTACAAACAACTATATTTCTTCCTTTCATCAACCTGAGCGTAACCAACAGCGACTCTCTCCTACCTTCGCAAAATTTCAGAACTTACTTGAATAAACAAACTACATCTTTTGTTTATATCATCCACCAACGCTGAACCCTTTGCAAGATTCGATTCCATCTGAACCATCCAGGAACTGACTTGCATGTAGTACATCTGTGCATCCCTGAAAAGAACAAGCAAGCACGTGAACAGAAGAAAACGAAGATAGAAGGAAGGTCGCGTAACCCATAAAAAACACTCTTCGCCACTGGAGTACAAAACTTATGAGTTGTGATTGAGAATAAACATTGCAAGTGCTGCACTTGGCAGCCACTAATAGTTCTAAAACATTTAAGATGCCCGCTCCCTATGTGGTATAACCTTCCGACCCCCCGACCCCCCCATCCCTTCTAACAAGCCATCCTCTCTAATAAGCCCCAATCTAGAGCTTCAAATTTTAATAAGCCCCCTCCAATCAACATTAAGGCGAAGGAATTATAACATAGGTCGTATCATGTCAAAAACTTTTCTTGTCACCAACCGACATCTGCTTCAGTTTTGGAAAGGTACTGATTATAACGACAGAGGAACACAGAGCCACTAGTTACTATTAAATCTGTTTGGTATCCCGATCTAGTGGTGTGTTTCTGTCTTTGGTTATAGGCAATATTAAAATGTCTCTCTCCTCTCCCTTCCCCCTTCTTTAATCAGTTCCCGCCTGGAAGGTCAACAAATAACTAATAACTAATTACTAATTACTAATTAGAGCGTTTACCACAATTTTTTAATCACTGCACGTGGTGGTGTACCTTGTCAGGTTTTGTGTGAAGTTGGTTAAGTGCGAGTCCCTGGCTGACACAACCGCTGCTATCTGTTTCTTGTCAACATGTTTACGAAGCTGAGGGATTCGCCTCAAGAGAAAATCATTAGGGAAGAACATGATATCACCGCCTAAGTGTATGGCTGGCATCTGTGGAGAGAATCAAATTCAAACAGTAGATGTGCTGGGTACTTAGCTGAAGGACATGGAAGCGTAACAGATCACCAGCAACGAACACGAGCAGATGGAACTTTTTATGCGATTACAGTTCTTATAACATAGAGGGCAAATTTACTTCAAGCTAGTTGGATATCAGCGAGGGCATTTTTCCTTAATTCATGGAAAATTGGGCACTGGTTTGCAAAATTGAAGATTTTCGACATTTTTCCAAAAATTTTCGAAAAACGCAAAAACGCGTTCATAACGGTTTTAAACAATTTTCGAAGTTTCCGGAATGTTTTCAGAGATTCCAAAGATTTTAGCTTTGCAATTCTCAAAAAAAAATAAAAAAAGTTATGCAATGCATTCTCATAGGACACCACAAAGAAGAAGAATTTTGTACTTGTCCACGATGTCATAAATATGTAATCGTAAGGTTTGACGTAAAAGTTAGGATTACCTAATTTCATTTAACACTATGAAATTTATTCTGTGATATTAAAAACAAGGAGAAACTCGGAAAAAAACCCGAGCCCCAGATGGGATTTGAACCCACGACCCTCCGTATTCTAGTCGGATGCTCTAACCACTGAGCTATTGGAGACTCTACGGTGAGCATCCGACTAGAGTACGGAGGGTCGTGGGTTCAAATCCCATCTGGGGCTCGGATTTTTTTCCAAGTTTCTCCTTGTCTTTAATATCACGAAATTAATTCTCAATTTTATTTGGCCCCAAGCAATCACCGATACTAATATCATATAATTTTCGCAATATCTACGGCATTTGAAACCTTACTAACTTTGCAATTTTGGCAACATTCGCAACTGCATGCGTTCCTGGATATAACTATATAATGGTGGTCTTGTATACCCCTGTATCTACCTCTTGAGGGTGCATCATCACGAGAGAATAGATTTATAAATAAGTATCTTTACACTACCCTCCATCATTGGTTTCTATTTAAAATTCAATCCTTTACAGTTGAGCATCAATTCGCCAGATAGTAATAACTATAAATTATACCTTCTTATGAACATCCCAAAGCGCTTTGAAAAACTTCTTATCAACTGCTCTGTAGATCTGATAGTACAGCACGAACAGTCCCAAGACATTCAAAAACTTCTCCCTTTGCTCAACTTCAGTGACATCTCCTGTTGATTAAAGGTAGAAATAACGTTACAAGATGTGGGTACAGTGGCGCTCACCCACTCGTTCAATTGACCGGCCATTCCTAGCAAATGCAGCTTTGAAGCAATTGCTTTAATACTTCTGGCAGAGATCATAAAGTCCAATGTTAATCCTGTTTGAAGAGCTAAGAACTTTCATAGATTTCTCTAATTATGATTTTTACCGCGGTTGTATGCAATGACGTCTATGACGTTACGATACGACCTCCGCGGTTGTGAACGCAATTTCAGCAATTGCGGAAGAGAATCCTTCTGAGCTCACACCTGCAAATATCACAACGTCATTAACGTCATTGCATACAATCGCGGTACAAATCATAATTAGTGTTCGTACAATATGTAATGTGGCTGCATAAAGGTTAGAGCACTGCATTGGTATCGCAAAAGTCACGGATTCGAATGTATGTATTTTCAGGCTTCTTTTTCGCAACTGCTTAAATTGTGTTCACGACCGTGAACGTCGAATCACAACGTAAGATTAATTCTCTTCATTAGTTTCTCAATTTTACCAGATAGTTAACATCAACAAATCAGGGCCTTTCACTCATCCAAAACGAGAAGATCATTTAGAAATCCAGAAAAACAAGTCGCTTTTTTTCGTGAGAACTCACTCTTAGAAATAAAATAATTAGTTTGCTATCTACGAAAGAAATAAGTGTTCGTTACTACAAAAGAAGATTTGTTGAAGGACGACAAGACAATCGCAAACACTAACTTAGTTTGCTTCCGTTAACTTCAAGCTCGCTAAGCTCAATCTTTTATAGAGCCGAGTGGTTCAAACAGCTCAGTGCTTTTCTCCATTTTCGGTAGTGTTCAACCGATGAGAATCTTGGACTCCCCCTGGACAGGATACTAATCCATTGCAGGTTTGCTCCCAGCAGATTCTGTTACTCATTTATACAGCTGAGTCGACTGGAACAAGTTGGGTAAAGTGTCTTGCTCAAGGACACAACACAGTGGTCTGACCGGGGCTCGAATTTGTGACCCAAGGATTCAGAGTTTAACATCATTGCTAACTGCTCGGCCACTATGCCGACAAAATAAATCTAAAACCACTGGGAATAGATTGTTCAGTAATACCATTAATTTCTTATACTGACCTAGTTTTGACTCCAATCCGTTAAACAAGACTTTAATACTGTAAAGAAACTCTTCTGCAAAGTAAGCATTGCGAGCCACTCTGACATGTTCACCATCAAACGGCTGCTCGATGCAGTTCTGTGAGTATGTGCAGGACAAAAAGCATCAGAGTATAGCCAGACTCACAAATAAAAAATCTTTTTAGAAAGGCCAAGTTCTGAGTTTGTTTCTATAGAATTGTCGAGAAAAAACAGTGAAACCTTACGGTAACTGTATCCTACATTTTCTAAACTGCTTTTTTTTTGTTCTTTCAAAAGGATGAGTCCATCAAAACTCTACCTTATCTAAAGGATTACTCCATCGAAAACCTACTCCTCCAAACTCTTTACTGAAAGAATAATCCATCAAAAAAACTCTTTTCTTAAGTATTACTCAATCAAAACTTTGCTTCTCCAAATTTTCATCTGAAAAATTCTTGCCCTGTCAATTTCTTACCTGAAGCATTACTCCATCAAAAACCCAAGCCTCCCAACTCTTTCCTGAAAGAATACTCCTTCAGAACCCTGCCTCTCTAATTTATACCAGAAGGATACTCTACCGAAAACCTGCCCTTCACATTTTTACCAGAAGGGTTACTCTATCAAAAACCTGCTCCTCCAGTTACTTACCTGAAGGATTACTCCATAAAAAAAACCTACTCCACCAATTTCTTACCTGCAAGATTACTCCATCAAATATCTACTCCTCCAATTTCTTACCTGCAGGATAACTCCATCTAAAACCTGCTTCTTCAATTTCTTGCCTGAACGATTACTCCATCAAAAAACTACTCCTTCAATTTCTTGCCTGAAGGATTACTCCATCAAAAACCTGCCCCTCCAATTTCTTACCTGCAGGATTACTCTGTCAAAAACCTACTCCTCCAATCCTTACCTGCAAGATTACTCCGTCAAAAACCTTCTCCTCCAAATTCTTACGTGAAGGATTACTCCATCAGAAACCTACTCCTCCAATTTCTTACCTGCAACATTACTCCATCAAAAACCTGCCCCTCTAGTTTCTTACCTGCAGGATTACTCTGACAAAAACCTACTCTTCCAATTTCTTACCTGCAGGATTACTCCGTCAAAAACCTGCCCCTCCAAACTCATCAACAATTTTTCAAATGGAAGAAGCTTGTTTTCATCAACACCAAACATAGTTGTGTTGTGGTAAACACTTTTCAACATCCTTTGGGGAAGTAAAAAAGCATAAGTCAACAATAGTAATACAGTTCATTAAAGTTTTCTGGGCTTACAATATCATTGCATGGACTAAACAAAATCCGCTTTCTACTTTTAGCGTTTATAATAGAATGTTATACATTTGCACCGGTTTACTAAGTAATACAGAGGACTTTGGACCTGAGTTTCTCAGATTGTCCACTGTTATCATTGCTCACACTGATATTCACTAAGAATTGCCCTTAGTTAATAGTTGACAGGTCACAACACTGGGAAAATCCTACTCTTTATCGATGAAGTGTTATAGGTTCTTTTAAGTAACCCAAAAGAAGATCAAGAGAGACTGGGCCTACAGTTTAAGGCCCTTATCTGAGAAGCAGTGAAAGTCTAACCGTTTGCAGATGTTAGAGCAAATGCAGCATCTCCTTAGTTTATTGAAGTCCTTGAGTGAAGGTCTGGTAAAGGGAGTTGATCCCACTCTCCCACATGACAGATGCTAACCAACAGCTTTGGAAAATAGAGAAACTTAAGTGCAGTAAGCCGCAAAAGAAAGTTAACACATGCAAAATAAAATGAAGATAATTTTCTCAGATTCTCTAAGCTTGATTAAGTCATTAACTAAAGATTTGTTCCTAGGAGGGGAGGGAGAACTAAACTTAAGTAATGTCATTTATTCAGTGTACCTCCTGTACTGTTTCCAGTGTTCTCTGAGTGTCTGGCTTGAATCCAAGATGTCATCTAGCTTTACCAATACAGCAAGTAGACTACCAAGATGGTCAAACACTGTCTGTAGTGGAATACCATAAAATACAGGTTTGACATGTGTATGTACACACATACAGCATGTACATAACCGAATTAACCTGTATGTACTTAAATAAATACAACTTCATGAACTTACTCCCCCATGAACGGACTATACAATTTTCAACAAGATTACTGGTTGAAAACTCACTTGGAAAATTTACTTACTGTAAAATGCACTCCATTAACATCAATTACTTTTGGGCCACCTCTGTAAATGAAACAAAAGACATGATCAAAAAATGTGTACTTGATGTGTGCATGCATGTACCAGAGGATAACGGAGTTTCTTAATAATATGATAAAAGTACATAATGTTTTATCAAATAGTGCATAAAGTTTTATAAAAAATATATAATTTAACATGTTGAATTAACCAAAACATTAAAAGGTCTTGAGGCCAATTTAAAGTACTTACTTCAGTTCAATACATTATACAGCAGTCACTTGTTAAACCATTTGTATAGTTTACCAAAATAAACAAAGTACCTGTAGTTTGGGCATTAAATAAACTACTATGAATCTCAATGATTTAAAAATAGTTATTTGTAGTTTAAACCTCACTTACTTAGTGTACAACGCTGCCAGTTGTTGAACAACAGCTTTCACGACATCATAAGCATGTGTAATAAAATTTGAGATCTCCTGCAAGATGTAAATAAACATTTATTTAGTTTTTAACTTTTCAAAATGAAATGAAAAGCTTTTTGTGCTTGTCGCTCCTCTGATTTCAAACTGTTATTTATGCTGTCAGATTTCTCCATTGGCAAAGAGGAACTTGTTTGGTTTTGTAACAAGCAAACAGCAACACTGATCTTGAGGGGTTTCCTGTGGTCAGTTTGGCTGAGTAGGTTTGGGCAAAAGTTTTAGAACTAAAATAATCATTGATTTTTGAATGGTTTGATGGCATTTGACAATTTTGTAAACATGCAGTACACTGATCAGTGGTAACCATGTTTATAATAATAATAATTAGCATTTATATAGCACCTTTCCATAGGTACATGCTCAAAGCGCTTAGTAACAACAGTTTACAGATGACTGTGGTATTGAGGGTCTTAGACAGTCCGCTCTACATGGCTCACAACTATTTTCCTAAGAGTTGCCCTCAGTTA